>JAUZST010048269.1:0-25315 GCA_034779995.1 Parotocinclus haroldoi | reverse complement strand
ATGGTGGGTGTGTGTGTATAAAGACTCAAATAATCGCTGACAAACTTGCACATACTTTTTATTTGTGTCATTATATTAATACAGACATTTTGGCATATATACAGTAAATATCATCATGCAGTAAATTAATAAAAATAACAGTCTCACTCACACTCTCACAAATACTGATACTGATGACATGTGCACATTTCAAAAGTAATGACGTACAGCGGGTATTTAAGACTGTATGGGGCTGTCATCGCACCTTTGGAACTGTGTAGCGTTCCAGCGTGAGGTATTGAGGGTACGATTGTAGCATTATTCTTGTTTAGAAGGATGAAAGAAGGCCACTAAATTAGGTAATAATTGATTGCTAGGGTCAGCTTCTGGTGCATCTTGCTCCTTATTTCGTCACTCTCAGTTTGCCAAATGTTAATGTACTTTTTACAAATCATTCACTGTTATCGTATTCCAGTGCCTTTGTTAAAATGTGTTACTTCCTCATTTGACATGGCGTGAGGTCTGACTGTGATCATTTTGTATTGACTCAGTATTTGTGAGCTTGCCCAAGCAAACGTTTGTTTCTATCTCTTTCCATCCGCATGTGCCACAAGCCCTGTATTACTATTCGCACTTCCCTTTTGTTTCCATGAGCCTGGCTCACCGCCAATATGTAAACCTTGGTTTTGACTGACGTTCAATGAGCTGACACTGACTTTTAAAGTCGCCGCTAGCGAAATCATGCAGTCATGGTAGCATGGCTACCAGTTTGGCTTTGTTAGTAACGTTTCAGTTCACCAATAAACCGTTTTCTTCGATTTCCTGAGTCTCAGAATGGCTCCTTAGTTTCCCACACTTTATTTTATATCTTTTTTCTATGTGTGAAATTATATTCACTCCCACACAAACTACATGCCCATATATATATATATATATATATATATATATATGTGTGTGTGTGTGTGTGTGTGTGTGTGTGTGTGTGTGTGTGCAAATGCATAACATACTATAATTGTTTTGTCAGGCACTATAGTCCCTGTTGTCATGTCCATTCTTAGCCCCGATAGCTGGGCTTAACAAATAAGCCTATCTTTATGCACTTGGGTCCTGCTCCCGTTTACTCAAATGAACCCAAAAAGTCATTTTCTGCATGCTGGTCTGCTTGTTGGTTTGAAGGAACAACTGAGAGTTGTTGTCCTTCGATCTATTGATGTCCTGTGTGTGGTGTATCATGGGTTCTACCATGTTCCTAGATGTCTGGATTGGTTCTGGATAAGATATTACTTAGTTACAATTAAGATTACCCCACTAGGCTCACAGTCTATAAAGGACACCATGAATCTGTTACAGTGACAGTGAGTTGGGCACCCAAAGTCTAAATCTACAGAAGGGCTACTATAACAACATCATTTAATTTCATAATGCATTTTATAGAACGAGTGTTTCACACTTACATCATATATGCTAAACGGTGCTCTATTGCATTAAGATCTGGTAACGGTGGAGGTTCTTTGAGTATGGTGACTTTATTGTCATGTTCGAGAAATTAGTTTGAGGTGACATTGGCTTTGCAACATGGCATGTAGTCTGTGATCATAAAGGGATAGACATAGTTAGCAATAGCACTTAAATCCCACAAACCATTGCAGCAGCCTGCAACTTTGATACAAGGTAGAATAGATCCATGGTTTCATTTTGTTTACATTAAATTACCATCTACACTTCCATCCAAATGTTACAGCAGAAATCAAGACACACCAGGTGACTTTTTTGTTTATTCTCCAAGTTTCGTTGGCCAGTGGAAACTGTTTCCTGTTCTTAGCTGACTGGAGTGATAAACCATGTGGTTTCTGCTTACTGCTGCAGCTTATCTGCTTCAAGGTTTGATATGTTGTCCATTCAGAGCTGCTGTCCTGCATTGGTTGTAACGAGTGGTTATGTGAATTACTGCTGCTCTTCTTTTAGCTCCTCAGGACCTCTGCAATCAACAATGCTGCCCACTGGATATTTTCTTTTTTTCAGACCATGCCCTGTAAACCCTAGAGATGAGTATGTGTGTGGAAATCCCAGTAGATAAGCAATTTCTAAAATGCCTAATGCTCAGAGGCACTTAAATCACCTTTCATCTCTGCAGGTCCGCTTCTGCAGGTTTTGACCATGTCCTCATGACTAAATGCATTGGGTTACTGCCATGTGATTGATTGATTAGATGTGCGTGTTCTACTGGCCAGTGAGCATATGTGTGTGTGGTTAACCTGGGGTACCAGGATGGACTGTAGAAAAAGACAAGCTAATGGCAGAAGTGTGATGCTCTGGGCAAACGTTTGCTGGTAAATCTGGGGTCTGGTTTTTAATGTAGACATAATTCTGACACTATCTACTTCATCATCTTTGTGGTCGTAGTGTTTTTGTCTATTGGTGTAAGTCATGTTTAAAGGTTCAAATAGTGTGTTTCATTGGCAGTCATCTGACCTGCTGTTAAAATATATAACAGACATGTTAACTTGTCTTTGATTATAAATATAAATATTTACATCTGTGTCTAAACTAAGGTTTGATTATATACTGTGAATGTCACTGCATGTGCACTTATACTTTCGAAAAATTTCCAGTGCAAACAGTTTAGAGTCTGGCTGACAAATGATTGAAACATCACAATGCTAAGTCTGCAGCACATAATTGTCATGTCGTCGGAGGCACACATTACGCTCAGCTCGTGTTACTCAGTCTGTTTTATAATGAAAAAAAAAATTACTTTAATCTGTTACTTTCCAGTCCGTCCACCACATACCAAACTCACATTGTGCAATGAGGTCATAAAAGCCAGTATGAGCCAAAGAAATCTGTAATTCTGTCAAGATTTCATGTTCTATTATGTACTGTTGTTGCTTTGCTATTATGGACTGCATCATGCCTCATGTCAACTTTTTCTCAATTCAAGTCCATACACATACACTGCTCACAAAAAAAAAAAAAATTGTGGGTAGTATATCCGCATTGTTTATTGCTTCAAAAAGTTTAGCAGTCTGACTCTAAGCAGCCAGTGATTGCCTAGAGTAAGGGCTTACCTTGGCACGTAATCAAGTATACGGATAATTACTCAGAGGATTAATATATTGTAAATGTACTTTAAACTGTCCATAGGGAACTTAAAAACTGGTTATTTTATGTTTTAACTCAGTGACAGATTATAGACATAATTAATTCTAAATATCTGCTTACATTTAATAATTCCTGACATATGATTTATACCAGCAGCAGATGTGGCACTATGTCAGCTAGATTGGTGTTGTGCCAGATAGTTTATGACATAATTTACAAAGTATTGTCCATTTATATTACATAAAATTTTCTCTTATAAAAGAAGTACACGAAGTTATTTGAAATACACTATGAACTTTATTTGAAATACATCATTATATGGCAATGAATCGAGAGTGTAAATTGCGTTAAGCATGGATAAATAAGCTATAAAATAATTTGGTTAGATATGACATTTTATAATTGCTTTTGCCCAAAACTAATTCACATAATCAGTTCTCAAGTATTCTGCACTGCCTTGGCATCTCTGAACTAGCTTCCGCTAAACTTACAGTGAGGTGGCCTTGAGGTCTCCCGCTTTGCGGCGGCATGACAGCAATGAATTGCATAAAGCACTGGCACCGTGCCTAGGATGAGAAACACTTATGAAGGTCAAATTGATGTAGGATTTGGACAGCCCAAACACACTGTCAGATTCATATGCCATCTCCCATCACCGCCGTATCTTGGCCTGAGCTATACATATATCAGCTGTGTTCATGATGAGAAGTGTAATCTTCCCTTTGGGGTAGACTTGGCTTTTTGCAGTCTCTGGCTTGAATCAAACTGTGATATATGCTGTGCTATTCTGAATCATTGCATGATTCACTTGCAAGATCTGGGCATATTGGTCTGTGTAATCACCTGTGCTAGCGTCAGTATCTTCAGCACCTTTCACGGAGACAGTATTGCAATCTGTTCTTCTTAGAAAGTGGAAGGGGGAGGGTGCACATTATCTATGTCATGGTATAATTGGAGATTATCCCTGACAGATCACTTCCCTTGCAGGCACCATTAGCCAGACTTCATCTCACTCTGTATTTCCTCCACCTGTGACCGCTATCTGCTGGGTCCAAGAATTATTACCATTGCTTTTTTTCCCTGGTTTGTAAATCAATCACAAAGGGATTTGATCAACTTTTCCAGCTGGATGCTTTTCTTCCCAAAGGATTTCTAGGACTCACTTTTTTGGCAAAGAAGTAATTTGGCTCAATTTTCTTTTAAATACTATGCCATGTCTTTATGTAAACACATATTTATACTTAATAGTCAAATGTGTTTCCATTTAACCAGATTAGAATCCTTTTGCTGTATTCTAAAGACTGTGTAAGCCATTGCACCATAATGCAGGACCACCCACTTCTGGTAAAGTTTGCAGTTTTTATTTCCAAATCATGGTTGATGGACCAAAGGCCATGATTTTGCACGGTTTCTTTAATTTCTTTAAAATAAGATTGATAAGTGAACTTTATAAGTTTATGTTTAAAAGCACATATATGTACAAAAAAAAAGTTTAAGAGAGCAATGGACCTGAAACTCTACCTCTGTTTTCATTCATTCATTATTTTTCGCTTAATCCACAAGAAGATTAAGCCAGTGCCCACCCAGACACTCTGGGCGCAAGGGCAGGAACAACCCTATATGGGGCACCAATCCATCGTAGGGCACACACACACACACACACACACAAAAACACACACACAGTCACACACCAGGGACCACCTTAGAGACACCAATTAACCAATTAACACGCATGTCTTTGGACTGTGGGAGGAAACCACATTGCTCGGAGTAAACCGCAGACACTGCGAGGACATGCAGACTAAACAGAGAAAGACCTTGAGACCTTCTTGCTGAGAGACAGTGGTGCTACCCTCCGAGCCACCGTGTTGCCCACCTCTGTCTTGTTCCAAAAATAGTGTGACCCCTTCAAGATTGTTTGGCTGGCCATGCAGATGCAAGGATGGGCATCAAAAATTAAGTGTTTGCCAGGATTTTGGTAATCAAATGCACCTTAAAGTGATGGATGTATTTACACTAGTGGCCACAATGCATCCCAAACATCTTTCTGAAGCCATTTGAGCAAAATCATGTTAACTAGATATAAATGTATATTGGGAGCCTCTACACACTATTTGCGTGGCTTAGTCTTATCAGCATACAGCATAGTGTAAATGGGCTGTCAAGGCTGTCTGTCAAGGAAAAAAATATGAGTATCATTCACCAAGCCGTACACATATTGTTAGGGTTCCTACATCTCGTCCCAGAGTGTTTCGCTGTCCTTACCGATTGCCGTTATAGAGCAATCGGTGAGGCGGTTTATATCTGGTGTTTAATTTACCACCTGATTACGGACACCTGCTTCTCCCGTTACTTAAGTGCAGGTTCTAGCATTGTCCAATGCCAGGCCGTCACACTCACCCCATCTGTGCGCACATGCGCACACGCCTCGACACCGTTACGATCGTCATTATGGTCAGCTCACCCTCTGGTGCTTCGGGGCTTTCCGCAATCTATTTGCGCTCGCACTGTATGCGCGCTAAAGCTTACGCTCGCTTTCTGACGCTTCGGCGCCTTCCGCGACTTATTCTAGCTACGTGCATGCCCAAGCTCATATGCTCGCCTTTTGGCGCTTCGGTGTCTTCCATGATTTATTCGCGCTTGTGCTACATGTGTGTCCGAGCTCATGCTCGCTTTCTTGCACTTCTACGCCTTCCACGCTTTAAATGTGCCCATGCTATATGCGCGCCAGAGCTCATGCTTGCCCTCTGGCGTTCCAGAGTCCCTCTTCGCCTCGTGATTTGGGAGACGTCCTAGGCCCTTTTAGGGGTGCTAGAGCTATCCACTAAACATAAGTTTTAATGTTGTTGTAAAAAAAACTTCATATGCAAATAAAGTTTGTCTCTGACAAGCTGGAAAGATGGAGTGGTTTATTTGAACATCACCAAAGTAGTTGGGATGGTATGAAAAATGCTAATATTAAACAATGAACTGTTATATGTACAGATAGAGTTAGAAATCACAGTACACAAAATGAAAAATTACATATCTGAATACCCCAGCAAACAATGGATGAGGGGGCCTTTTAGACTTTGTCCGGAACATGGCCGCCATCATAAGAGCCATCAAATTGAGCAAGGGCAAGTTTTTTTTTTTTCCAATGGGAAGGTGGTCATGTAGGACATCAAATAAGACCAGCATTGTCTCAGATTTGCATTATCTCTTGTCATTCAAAAGCTATCAACATTGAAATGTAAAAACTTTTGTTGTTTGTCACGGGTAACTGAAAATGGAATTGACAAAAGAAGAGAGGATTGAGGTGATTCTGATGTCCGTGGCAGAATGTGGTGTCTGCCAGTCATCCTTGTACATATTCTTTATACAAGTAAGTAGATCTATTCAAGATCCAGCTGCAGCAGTAAATGTCAGAAGATGACCCTGATAGACATGTCGAGTTCTGTACCTGGACGTTAGACGAACATCAACGGGATCCCGCATTCACACAGGGCATTCTGTTTAGCGACAAGACGAATTTCTATCGTGAGGTACCCTCTCTGGACGGCAGACACCAAAGTTATAGGTGATGTGAAGGGTATGGTGTGGTGTGGAATATGGGGCACTAGTGTAAGCGGATACATTTTCATCAGCCAGACCATAAATGCTGACCGTTACCTGACAGTGCTACAGGAAACAGTGTTCCCATCCATTCTGACTTAAGATGGTAGTTTCCTTTGTTATTTCCAACAGAATGGGCCTCCACCACTCTATGGATGTGTTCGTCAGTGGCTGTATATTGAATTCCATGGTCACTGGATTGTCTGTCGTGGACCTGTGGAATGGCTGCCCAGTTCACCCAACCTCACACTACTAAAATTGTATCTATGGGGTCATATCAAACAAATTGTGTATGCTGAGAGTCCACAACATTAACTTCTGCACTGCATCATAGAGGCTTGTGACTGCATTTCTCCAGATATTCCCATGTGGGTTCACAACAGATCCTGCACCTAGCTCTGTATTCAGCACCAGGGACAGCACACTGAACACACCAAATAGCTGTGCATCATAGGCAATATTCCCAATTGTTGTCAGAAATGTATGTGTTTATAACCTTTAATACCACCACTGCCAATATGATTATGGTAAACTTTTTCTGGTCTTCTTTGATATGCTACATGACCACCTTTGCATTACAAAACAAGATTTAATAATATGCCTACGATTCAATATTCAATTTATGCCTAGTAATGAATTAAAAAAAACTATTTTCAGATGTGATTTCAAACAGGTGATTTTAACCATGATTATAATAATGGTTTGGTTCCAAAAGCAGTGTCCACGAAAGGCTTTGAGAAGCTAAGTTGAGCAGAGGATCTCCAGTGGTAAACATATTTAATGTTATTATAATGTATCTCAAGGAAAGACTAAAAGGGATTTCCATATTTCAGTCCTAACATTTGTGATTTTGCTTTTGTCTTTTGTGTTGTCTTGGTGATAAAGGCATGGCTGTCACTGGAAAATCTGTTATCTTAAATTAATTAATGTTTATTGATTTTTTCCAGTGCAAAAAAACAAAAGAATACTGGAATACTGACCATATGACCACAACACACGTTCCCACTGTGTGATGGTCCATCCTAGATGCCTTTGAGCCCAGTGATTTTGAAATTGGACACTGTGTGCTTCGGTCTAAAGATGAAAAGGACCATCCAGAACATTATCAGCTACAAGTCCAAAAGCCAGGGTATTTGATGGGATGGGGTCATGTCAGTGCCCTTGGCAAAGGTCATTTTCAGCCTAGTCATTTATGGCAGCATTAATGCAGAAAAGTACTTTAAGAAGAACATTAAGAAGACATTTTCCCAGGGACATCCATGCATTTATTTAACAGACAATGCAAAACAAGTAAAATCAGAAAGATCTCGAAAAAATCACTTAAAACTAAAATATGGAAATCACCTTCAGTCTTTCTTTCACATTTCAAAGAAATGTTTTTTTTAAGATTTCCATAGTTTTCACACACATTTGATGACAAACTGGATCACAATCTAAATACACAATCACATCAATCTTTAATCACATCAATCTTTAACACAGCAAAGAAAAACAAAATATAGTTGATGGTATGTCCAGTGAAAGAAAAAAATCAGTAGAGGGAAACTCACTGACACACAGCCATAAAATCAAGCAGTTATAGAGGTGGTTTTTAGTGAATAATAGACCCAGGCAGGGGAAAACTTGGATAAACATCTAACAGAGATAGAACAGAGAAGAGAACTGGAGATACTGTGAATGCAGTATGCAATGCAGTAGAGAACAAAAGTACAAAAAGTATTGGGTGATTCACATGCTTGAAAAATCATTCTAGGTTTTATTTTGCTACATGGCATCTGGACACAGTCCCAGTTAGATCATATGAAAAATGTTTAAAAAGCTTACATGGAAAGTGCCTGATCTTTACTTTACTGAAAACTTTTTCATTATCCAGTATTAAATAAATGCCTACAGTGAGGAAAATAAGAATTTGATACACTGCCGATTCTGCAAGTTTTTTCACCTACAATGAATAGAGAGGTCTGAAAATCTTATTGTAGGTAAACAAAAAAAAAACAGACAATAATTTTGTAATAGAAAAACATAACTTAATATTTAATACAATACAGAGGTCTAACGTTTCCTGTAGTTCTTGACCAAGTTTGCTCACACTGCAGCAGGAATTTTGGCCCACTCCTCCATACAGATCTTCTCTACATCTCTCAGGTTCCAGGGCTGTCGCTGAGCAACATTGAATTTCAGCTCCCTCCAAAGATTTTCTCTTAGGTTCATGTCTGAAGACTGGCTAGGCCACGTATGGACTGGTTCCTGGGGTTTTACTGATCTTTCTTATTCCTCCAAACATGGCAATTTTACCGAATTTACCGAAAAGCTCTATCTTTGTCTCTGGATCATTGAAATGGGTCTGGGGTGAGCAAGGGGACCTTGCGTGCCCTGCAGGATTTTAATCCATGACAGCATAGTGTATTACTAACAATCATCTTTGAGATCCTAGCTCTCTTGATGTCATTGACCAGATCCTCCCGTGTAGTTCTAAGCTGATTCCTGACCATTCTCAGAATTATCTTTACTTCATGAGGTGAGATCTTGCATGGAGCCCCAGACCGAGGATGATTGTCATCTTGTGTTTCTTCCATTTTTTTTAACAATTGCTTCAACAGTTGTTGCCTTCTCACCAAGCTGCTTGCCTATTGTCCTGTAGCCCATCCAAGCCTTGTACAGGTCTACAATTTTGTCCCAGTTGTCCTCAGACAGCTCTTTGTTTTTGAACATGGTGGAGATATTGGAGTGTGATTGATGCATACTCCATAGCATACATCACACATTCTTAATATTGTGCACGACCTTGTCCGTGTCTTGTGGTTCAGAATTGAGCTCAGGAGAGTATTGTGGTGCATAGCGTACCGTAAACATGCCTAAAATACTTACATTAAACTACAGCTGGGTAAAATCATTAATATAAATCTTATTTTATAATAATGTATTGATTATCTCAAGTATTTTATTGAATAATGTACTGTGTGAAAATGTTTATTGCATGAACATGGCTTTTCCTTACTCCATTTCCCAGCACTCATCACTTATTCCACTTGTCTCCCTACATCATGCACTGCTGACCCGGGGAAAATTCCTAATTTACAGTTCAGAGTACCGTTTCTGCTGAATGTACATTTATGTGTATTATCAGACTCCCATCATAAAGTTTAAATGCTGTATCTTAAGCTGACCCATTGTAAAACAGTGTGTGCCTATAATTCATTTAGGTTGTCTTTGGTATAATAACATTGCTTCTTTGTTATAGTAATACTAGAAGAGCTATTATCATGCAATATTTGCATTCCTAGAGTGTGTCTCAGCCAATCAAGTAAATGGGTAAATGTTCCAATTATGATTTTTTTCTTTGTAGAGTAATGTTGTAAGATCTTCAGATTTTAATACATTAGAGTGTTTTACCAATTTTATTTATTTATTTAGCTGATAAGTTGTTTATATATTGTAGACATTTTCCTTGTTTTTCTTTTGGGTCTATTGTTACACACACGTTCCCCATCTGTGGTCTTGACCTTCACCTGTTCTTTATGTTGATGAGTATTGATTTGCATTTGTTAACCCTGTCTGTCTGAGGCATGACTCTTGTTTTGCACTCTGACATTCATTACTAAGCTTACCTTAATACATCTTGCTCTCATTATATACACATGTATCACATGTCCAGTGTAGTGTTACGAGGGTAAGGTTGAGGTGTGAGGAGAAGATACTGAGATAATGAGGCAATGCCAAATATTCCATAACATACTGCCATGAAAAAAGATTTTCCCCTTTTGATTTCTTCTGTGATTGATATAATGCTTTTGATAAGATTTGACAGATTTTTAACAGATTTGACAAAGGACAAATATAGCCTTACTAAACACACAATACAGTTTTTGATTGTTTGATATGAAACGATCATTTATTGAATAAGAAGCATAAATTGGCCCTGGTTAGGAAAAGTAATTGTCCCTTCATAACTCAAACATTGTTTACCACATTAACTTTGGAATTGGGTTACTTTGGAATCTGTCTAGACACTCCTAGGCTTTTTAAAAACATCATTTAAATAAAATGTAGTCTAAAGAGACTCAACATGTAGCTCTATTTGCTCTGATCAAAGAAAATGTTCTGTGGCTAATGAGCTGAAAGTTGAAAGACATGGATAGCTTTACATCTGGCGTTAACTTAGCAATCCATAGTAAAAACACCAAATCAATAATATACCATATACCATACATGGTTTGGTAGTGTAATGACAGGACCATTAATTCTGATCTCGGCCAGACACCCTGGAGGAGAGTCAGTCTACAATCGAATGTTGCAAGACGACAATCAGGAGAACGTTCACCTCTAAATTACTATAAAAAGAAACAGAAATTAGGTTCTGGATTGGCCTAGTCAAACGAAACTAACTTGAGCCCTATTGAGATGCTCTACCTTAATAAAGTAGTTAAAGTCCAAAATCCTCCAGTTTGGCTAAATTAACCCTTGGGTGCATGAACCTTAAAAATGTCTTTAATTTTGGTTAAAGGTGATTATATTTAGACTGATTTTACATGGAAAATGGTTATTTACATTTTTTTTGCACAAGAAATAACATCTTCAAAAATTTTTGTTAGTATATTGTTAGTACATTATCTGTTTGGAGGACAAAAAAAGAGAATGAACATACATAAGACCAGAACACTATCCACTAACGTGTGGCCACACAAACATCTGTTCTCTATTCACTGTGTGCAGTTGACACAAACTATTTGCCTTTGGCTGTGACCATTGCACACTGGGGTACCACCAATTTCCACCAGCAATTAATGGCTGTTCTTTACTGGACACATCTGGCATCTCTTTCTCTTCTGTTGGCCCTTTGTGCCTCTCTCCTATTGCTGGTTTGCAACTTTTGTGCAAAGGGATTGGTTCATCCCATCTCTTCTCACTTCCTGCAAGAATGGTCAGTCCAATGAAGGCCATGAGTTCCTTTTTGCTTAGATTTTTATATGCTTTTCCTCTTTTTTTTGCGACTCTTCTTCCCTCCATGTTTGTGCCTGACAACACTTCTAATATATTATCAGTGATAAACAGCTTCTGTGCATTTACTGGAGAGATGGTGCTAAACCCAGGTGCAGGCCCTGACTGACTTTTCAGTAAATTGTGGCTTGGTGTTTTAGCCTGGGTGGGAGGTAACTCTGCCCAGTAAGTGCCCATGCGGCTCATTCTATTGGACACAATGTCCATTTCTTCTTCGGAGGACTCCAAGGACTCCTCCGTTTCTGACTGATCTAGTTCGACAGGGACAAGTTGGTTCCCAGACGGCCTGACATGTCCAGGTGGACAATAATCTGGATCCTCTACATATGAGATGTCAGATCCAGAGTCAATCCCATTGATGGGTTCTTCATCCCATCCGTTCAGGATCATATCTCGAGCAAGTTCTTTGGGTATCCTAGCTAGCATCCAAGTAGTCACAATAGTCTAGATGAGAAAACATAAAACAGACAATGTTTGAAAGACACACAAAACTATAAATTAATATGTAGCTATCTAAGTAAATGACACAATGCATTTATATGTAAGAAAAGGCAAAGACATGCATGTGTACACACACACAACCACCAATCAATATTCAATAATCATATAATAATTTACCTACCAGGTTAGCTTTTATTACAAGGAACTATGAATCCAGTGAGTCTCTACACAACAAATGCAGTAATATCTGCTGGCTTACTAAGTTAATGCAATGTTAGTTAGCTTGCTAAGCCAGACAGACAGCAGAGTACTAACATTACTACTAACATTATTTTGTAGTTAGATAACTAGTGTTTACTTTAATCAACTTGATACTCTATAACAGAAAAGTCATGGAGTTCATAAATGAAGATAATACTTACATGTATGCTGCTGCGTCAAACTGCCCTCCTGGTGGTGAGACATCAGGCATCAGATGTAAGTGGGACGAAAAATGTATCATGACAGTCACAGTTGGTAAGAATAAAAAGTTTCCAAAGTAAACCCTTGAGATTCTGTAGCAAAAGCTTATGAAAAACTGGGGTAGTGACACTTAAAATGAATAAAAACATTTTTAAAAATGCAAATGGCACAAACATGAAAGTGTGAAAACTTTTAATTTAATAGATTTTGAAGAATAACAACCCCCGGGGTCTGACCCCACTTATTCATCTAAGGGTTAAAGCAGTTCTGCAAGGAAAGAGTGTATCAGAAGTCCCCAGTCCTTGTTACTAGTAAATGAGGAACAATCAGTTGTTCAATGTAGGGGAATTACTTTTTTAAACATGGGTAATTTTTGTTACTTTTTTTCTTTAAATAAATTGAATGATTATATAAAATGTTGTCATTGTCATTGGATTTTATATACGAATCTGTAATGTTTTACAAACAAACAAAAAGGAGGAATTCAGAAGGGACAGACTAATATACAAGAGCATCAAGACAGAAAAGTTTTGGATAACAAGTTAATGGAAGACAGTGAGCTGATGCTGGTATTTGTGGATTGAAGTATTCATTTAAGTTTACAAAGAGTTTGGCTTGCTGTGTTACAGAGTAAATACCCTGTCATATTGTAATCTTAATGGTTTTCATAATTGCTTAACTTGGGAATTTTTGAAGAGCGAAAGAGCAACACTGTAGGATATATCACAACCTCCTATGTAGCTTTAAGACTACACAGGAAGCTTGACTTTTTCAATTTAATTAAAACCCGGTAATGAAATGTTTATAAGTTGTGTATACCATGATGGAATTCTATACAGTTTAGCAAACTAACATTATGTGTCCCCAGCCATAGAACTAATAGAGATTATTGAAGCCTATGCATCTCTGGCTGCAGAGACAAAACATGAATGTGTTAAATGTGTGAATTTTCTTGGTAATAATGGCTTTGAATATGTCATTGTGAGCTATGGCCAGAAGTATAATTTTTACTAGCAGTGAATGGTGTGTAGATGGGTGAATTTGTGCAGAAAGAAATGTTTTTGTTTACTGAACAGTATATTCTATTTGTCCCGAATCATGGCTTTTCTTATGATTAAACTTAATCAGGTCTTTAATAAATCTTCACCAGTACTGACTTAATTTATTTAAAATAATTGAAATTTATCAATAAAAAGTAACAAATTGTGCACTATGTGCACTACTGTCTTTGTATTTAGCAGCATGACTAAAGCTCCACTGGAAGCTGTTATAAGATGCGTACTGCCAAAGTTGGTCAGTAAAATTATCTGATCACATGTGAACAACATTAAAAAATGTATGGAAATGGCACTCTACACGTTGAGTCAAAAGACACATGGCATAAATTGTCAATGCCATCTTCAGTTACCTTCAATGAACAACAAAATTTTGAACTTTCTTATGAACCAAGAGATATTGCAATACTGGTCTTCTTTGATTTGCCACATCACAACCTTCCCACTGAAAAAACTGCCCTTGATCCAATATGGCTGCTTTCAAGAAGATGGCCATGTTCCGGCTCCCTCACCCATTACTTGCTGGTGTATTCAGATATGCCATTTTCCATTTTGTTTCTGCTTATACTATATTTAAGTTATAGAGGTCACATCACTTTGTAGTTCCACAATTACATGGACTGTAGTCCATCTGTTTCTCTACATACTTTGTTTGTTCCCTTTCAGTATTGTATTTCAGTGCTCACAGGATGCTGCATACAGGATGCTGCTGGAATATTGTCAGCAGTGGCGCTGAGGTGGTTTAAAACTCCAGCAGCACTGCTGTGTCTGATACACTTATAGCACCACCTAAATGGTACCTGATCTGTGGAGGATCTGACTAAGAAGTCAGGTAAAATTGTGCAATTAGAATATCACTCTTGAACGTGACTTAAACAGTTAGGACAATGGAAGGTTTGTCTCATGGCTATTCAAAACCCATTTTCTCTTGAAAACATTCCACGCACCATCCACGTGAGATTCCTGAACATGAAGTAAATAACCAGTTATTGGCTTGTCATGGCAGACTTCATTGAGACTCTGGCCCAGTGGAACAGAATGACAAACAAAAAAGAAGAATAAGCACAGAGTTTAAAAAAGAAATAGCTCAAAATCAATAAAGGTGGCTGAAATGGCAAAGGGTTTGAAGGTCAGCACTTGTGGTTCCTCTGAGTAGATAATACAGGAACATAATCAATCTTATCTAATTTAATCTGCTCCTCTATCTCAGCTCGTTTTTCTTTCTCAGTCAGTTCTTTTCATTTTCTGGCCAGTGATCGCACACTCCCCAAAAAGCTTGGTGAGAATGATAAGGATCAATGCACAGTTCTTTAAATAGCAGAATTACTGGTCTGAAGAATATTGACTGTCTTTTTACAACTTGTTTGCTTTGCTATTTTAAATTGCACTTTTTCAATTATGCACAGTTGTTAAAAAGCTACTTGTTTCCATCAGGTACTGACAGTATAGACTAAGCTTTTCACTGGCATACTTGTAATTCTTCAATTAAGTATGTCAAAAGTCACATGTTTCGTATATTATTGTTAATGCATTTTGGTTAACCAACTAGTCTTGCAAACCAATTGTCTTGTTAGTACTGGAAAATCAAATTACTTTTCGTTCAGCATGACCTGGAAGAATCCATTTCAAGGTGTCAATTTATTGCTGTTGTAACCAATAAACTTGGCTGGAATTGCAGTTCCTAATGATGCTATAGTGTCAGGATTTCAGGTCTTTGATTAGTTACAAACAATTCAAGTCACAATCTGTCCTGTAGCAGATATTTTGTCCTGTCATTGCAACTAATTAGGATACAGTTGCATTTTATCAGCACAGGTAACGGAAATATGCTTATTTTATAAATCAGTACAATTTTGCTTTTAAATAAATATTTTAAGATGATGGAGTTACTTATTAGGTGGCAGTTACATGAAATAATATTACAATACCAGCTAATAAGTTACAGTTATCAATTGCAGTACTTAAAAAACTCCTCAAATAGTGAGCACAGGGCAACAGTAGTTCTTCATCCACTACAAATGAAGTGATAAGCTGCAAAATGCAGTGATTAAATTAGCTAGAAGTATAAGCCACATTACCATCTTGTATAAAACAGTCATTAAAATACTAGCAGAAATGCCCCTATGCCCCTCTTTTTTTTTATCAAATTCTATAAAATGCCTTTCATTACAGTAATAATCACAATACAGTATCAGCATAACAATTTGAGTAAAAAGTTAAATTCATTGGTAGTTGGTATGTTTCTCATATTGCTGTACTGACAGCATACAAAGCTTTTTAGGTACCAAAAATAGGTGTTGTGTTGAAAAAGAAATTGGGCATAGATGTTTTATCTTAAAAATAAATAAATAAAATGAAAAGAAAGAGGGTGGCATAGTGGAACTAACGCTGTCACTTTACAGATCCAGGGATCACCAGTTCATATCTTGACATGTATTAGGTCAGTTGGTCTAACTAAAGCACCCTGTGTGGGTTAGTATGCTTCTGAGTCTATAGTGTGCCTTGCAATGGATTAGTGTCAGTATTAGGTTTGGTTACTGCATTGCACACTGTTTTGTTGAATAGGCCCTGGCTCCTCATAATCCTGAATGAATTAAGCAGGTATGAATGAAGGAGTGGATGAATAAACAATGGAAGGATTGTTTATGGAACTTTGTAATACAAGTGGTTATAATGTTGAATCTAAGTTCAGAAGAAGGCATACATTTACACCCAAAGCATGAACAAAGTAAGCACTGTAGTAAGTGCAATCTCTGTCTGTTACGTGTGAATCATTTATTTTATCATAGTCTTTCGTAGAAAATTATTACAGCTTGCTAAGTCAGTGGGGTAGATTTTTGCTTCTCATTCTCTCTCTGATGTCACTATATGAGCTGAGAGCCGAGAGAGGATATTTAATAGACAAAATGTGTGAGCCAGAAGGTAATATTGTTTTATCCAGGTATTATTGCCTATTAAAAACACATAGATAAAACGAAATGGCTGACTTGAGAACTAGCCCTTGTGAAAACAGAGTACAGTTGTGACTAGCTTGCAAGGACCTCAGTTGTAGAAATATGTTCCACAGAAATGTCAGTCAATATGATAAACAGAGATTGCATTTCTGCACAGTGCCATACATTGTATGCAATCAGCGTGGTAATATTTCAAGCGCATATACCATGCTCATTTTGTATGCAGACCTTGGTTTGTAGAAATGAAAAAAATGGTTTTGACAGTAAGAAATTAAACCATTTCCAGCATGGCTCTGGCATACCTTAAATTGTATTGGATTTCTCAGAGGTGAAAGGATTGCTTTCATTGTTCTCACTGAATGCAGACTTAATCGGACACATCTTCCATTTTGGGATTATTTTAATGTTCATATAAATTTATAATCCTGTTTGGAGCATGTGGAATGAAAATTTGTTTCAAATGCACATTTTCTGCCTATCACACATATCACAGCTGTTTTACAATTCTAAATGTGTTTCAAACAAAACTGTAAGCACATCTAAAATACAGCTTTCAGTAATGTCTTGTATGTGTGCAGAGGTGTTACAGATGCAAGCCAAAGATAGTCATTTTTTGTACACTTTACAACTATTTTTCTCTCAGGAGACACTTAGCTATTGACTACTGTGGAGTAACTGTGAGTTTTCAGGGCGGAGATTCTGCCTGTAATTATTTGAATGAATTAATTATTCATGCATTACTGATTTTCCTCAAGTTCTAGCTCTGCTGTTAAATCTTTCAACACACTTTCCATAGTAATACACTTACTTTCCACTTCTATTAATCAATGTACTATGTCTTTTTTTGTAATTTTTTCCTTTCACAGCTAAAATACGAGGACGTCTACACCTGAACGTCACAATACCATTTTGAATTAAAAGTAAAACTAAATGCCTTTGACAAAGATGAGGATATTGCTACCTTGTAAAATCTTGATGCTGTTCTCACTCAAATGCTACCTCACAGGTAAGAGATCCAACACAGTCTGCCAATCATTGTATCTCTGTAGCTTCACCATTAGGGACATTAATTTGGATAATTCCGTACTTAATTGAGGTTTACTTTGAGAGAACAAGTTGCATTTTAATTCACTACATATTCCTAATTATTCAGTCTTCAAAAAGGTGCACATTGGGATCTTGCTCCTACTGCTGTCTCCCTTCGGCTGTCTTTTGTTTTCATTAAATCTTCATGGAGCATACATTTATTACGTCTGAAAGCTCATTTATTCATAAATAGGGGTTAGATAAACATATATACCTTGTTACTATGGGTAGCTTTTTAATAGACAGAGAAACTTTGATGTTTCCCGACGAGACGTCAAATACCACAACCCAGACTTATAGCTGTATTCAAAATTAATTTCTGGTCAGGAATCATGGTGGATCAACAGGAATGTGCCAACACAATTAAAACTAACACTAAAATATTTCCCACAACAAGACTCAATTTGAGGAGAACTTCCACTGGGTGGAAGAAAGAGTGTAACATATGTTACCCAGGAAGTACAGTCTCAATTCTTCTTTTGTTCCCTTTTGTAATTTAGTCATTAATAATGAGTGCATGATAATTTGCTTTATACTGTAAAGTTCAATGCTACTAAAACAAAAATTCTGTGAGTCAGTGTAAAATGCATGCATACCATAATACATGTAACAAATACGCCCCTACATGTGGAGAGACACAGCTCCACAGATCCAGCTGGAAACCTGTAGCATAGATTTGATTGTTTGTTTATTTGGTTCATTTAACTTTCATTTAGCTTTCAGCATAAGTGGCTATTTTACCACAAGCACAAAGTTACATTGATACACAAGATTATTCAACACTAGTCATACATAGTCAGATCAGGCATAATCATTTAACCACTGGACTGTGGGAGAAAACAGGAGTACTTGGCGTAAACCGATAGGGGTACAAAGAGGACGTGCAAATTCCACACAGGTGTCTGAGGATGAGATCAAACCCGTGACATTGGAGCTTTGAGGTGACGCTTTGAGCTGCAGCTAACAATGGTGCCCAGCCAATCTGAATGCCCCATGCATTATAGTAAGCTGGAGTCATTATTTATAGTAGGAGTGGGTTTAAATATTCCATAATTCCTTAATTAATTTTCTTAACCACTTAATCCTGAGGAACAACATTTGACAGGACGCCAATCTGTCATATGGCACACACACTAACTTTAGAGACACCAATTCATATAACATGTATGTTTTTGGACTGTGTGGAATGTGAGGAGAACAGAGTACCCAAAGTAAACCTACATGGACACAGGGAAGACACGCAGACTTTACGCAGAAAAAAGAGCACTTTAGCTCTGAAACCAGGACTTTCTTGCCGTGAGGTTACTATGCTACCTCCTGAGCCACTGTGCCACCCAATGAAAGGAAATTTGAGCTACTTAAACTAAATGCTTCTATGAGCTGACCAAGTGCAGTACAGTTAAGGAAACTATTTTAATTAATTAAATTTATATTACTTTTGAAATTATTTTAATTGTTCTTAAGAGCTCCTTATTCCTTTACTTTGCCTGTACCCAGACTTGCACTGCTGACGATCCCTTTTGCCAGCGTATATATATATTCTGTTATTTTCCAGTGTAGTGCTGGGAAATTTGTGAAGGGAAGGCTAGAAAATATCCAGCAACAACCCCCATCATATATTGACCAAAAGAACACATAAATACATGCTAACACGAGAGACAAACACAAGCGTCCAAAGTAAGGTTTTAAACCTTGTGCCAAATCACAGCAGCCCAACTAGTCCAAAAAGAACCAAAGCATTTATCAAAGCAAATTTTCAAAGACAATTTTCGAATGAGTTTTAAATTAAAATTTAGCATCTACATAAATAATGAAGCACTACACCATCTCGTTTTCATGCATGGTAAGCATCTTTGCCATTGTAACTGGGTAAGTTGTAAGTGGGGAAAAACACATTGCCACTGATCAACTTGCCAACTTTAGTTTGAACGCAATGGAGCTTACTAATTTAATAAATATTATGTTCAATGAAATATAATAAGTATGGAAAAACTGATCACCATTTTAAGGATATTAAAATAATTAATTCCAGGGCTTCTTGATACATACCATTCTAGAGGCTGTACATCACACAGAATGATGCTTCATAACAGTTTTATTTGATTTAATGAGATTTTTTATACTACATCATCTCATTTTATACCTCATAAGAAAAGGAGCACCTTCTCTGCACGTTCAGACTACACATTTATCGCTTCATGAGACTGGAAATAAGGTCTTAATAAATATGCCAAGACTGCATTATTTATGAGTTATGTAATGATTATGAATGTGTTATGTATGTTATCTATAGAAAAGCAAAGTTCAAAGCAAAGTTCAAAGAAGAGCTCTTTAGTAAAAACCATAACATTTGTGAAGTGACAAGACCCCTGTTTACAATTACGTTTACACTCTTCGAAATTAACGTTCAGTTTAACTGTTTATAAGATTACAGTCAAAACTGTCCATCTGTACTATCATCTTGATGTTTCCTTAATTCGAGAAGCTACACCCTATAAGACTTCGATGTCAAGTTCATGACGGCATTTCACTCACCCACAGAGCCTAAACTTTTCGGAAATATCCCATAATTCTAGTAGAACTTATCATAGGTAAGTTGTTGTGATAAAACCTCGATGACTTCTGCTGCCTCAACATTATACTCCTGGACATCCACAGTGGCATGGATGACAGAAAACCTGCATAGGCTCTTGTAATCCACTCCTGACACATCAAAACCATGTCTCTTTCATATTTAGAAGAGAGGAGGCTCAAGAACATACCCCCTGCGGTGAACACAGCCGCAATTCCTGCAATGAGCGGTCCTGCTTTAAATGGATCATTAATTCACTTCATTTAAAGGACACATAAAAAAGGAAAAACGGGGAAAAAATGAATGAGCAGACAAGAGGCCCTCACCCCAGGCAAACAAGCCTGACCATTTCTATTAGCCTGACTATGCGGGAGGGAGTACTTCACTTTGTCCTTGTCAAGGTTAGAAACCTGTTAAAAAACTATTCTGCCCATGCAGGTGATTTAGGATGACTGAAAAAATAATATAAAATGCACTTTTTTTGCCATAATTAGCTAGACTGTTGCAGTTATTTTATTGAAATGTTAATACGCATCAATACTAATCTATGGTTAGTTTTCTTTTAGCCAGTTTGAGCCATTATACAAACAAGTTAGGTAAAGAAAAAACAATGAACAATATAACTATTAAAATAGTGTATAATGCATGTGAGATTAAGCTCTCACAGTACTGTACATTAGGAAGTGTCATGTCATCACTAATGTTCAAGAACACTTCAGAGTCTAGCTCAGCCAAACTTCCAGTGTTGGAACTAGGCCCTTATTCCTGTTTTCTCCAATGGTTCTAATCCTGACTGACCCAGTGCTTTGTTCCCACCTTGGTTAACTGGGATAGAGTGACAAAAATTTATTTTGCTGCATACCAGTATACTGTATACTCTATGTAAGGCTATAATGACCATGAAGTCTGCTTTTTCATTATTGTGAGCTAACCATCTTTAATGGTGAGGTAAAACTTAAGTTAGATACTGTATATAAAAAGGAATGCTGTGATATCTATGCTATGTGTTTTAAAGTTGTGTAGTGTCAACATCAATGCAATTAACTGATCACTTCTTACACTTCTTTTTTTGTTCACAATTTTCCACTAGCTTACATAATAGAGCCTGTGCTAACAGTTAGCAGTAGCAAATGCTACTAAGGAAGCTAGATTTTTACATCAACTTAATATATAAAGTTATCACTTGTTTTGAAGAGTAATCAAACATAGCTTGTAATCCCCTGTATTTAATTCAAACCTTAAAACCAGATGCTGCCGCTTTAGTCAAGACTGCTAAATGTAAGATCTAGTAAGACCTGAGAGCAAAACCCTGATTTTGTTCTGATTTGGGGTTGTAGTAGGTTACTTATTATTTCAGAAGCATAGTACCATAAGATTCCAATCCATTCCTAACCACATTTTTCAAATTCTCATGGACTTTTATTATGATTAATGCCGATTTAACATAATATGTGTAATGTAGCAATATTTTTTAATAATAAAACATTCACATGACTGACTGTGCGTGCTTTTGTTTACAGAGAAAATTATTCAGTATGGGCCTGTGTTTACCCAAGAGCCTAGTGACAGTGTTTTCCCATTAAGTGATGAGGACAACAAGATATTCATCAATTGCAAAGCCAAAGGAAATCCGATGCCGCAATATAGGTAATTTCACTGTCTCATACTTGTTAATCAACTTTGACCAACAGCATATGCTTATGTAATTCACTGGGCTTAAATGTTTAGATGTTATTGTTTTTTTTATTCAACTGCTTTTAATTGAGTTGAATGTAAAATTGTCTATTGTGAATTATTGTGTTTTGTTCAGGCCATCAGGTAAAATGGTTATAAAGGTGATTTATTGTGGTCCATATCATGGTCCCGCTAAATGCCCAGGAACTCTATCGGGTTTTAAGACCAGAGCCCATAATTCAGTATCCACAGACCGACAACAAATACGGGAAAACATTAATGTTCTTAAAAAAGAACATTATTTTAAACAAAACCACACATAGCAGGCATTTAAACGATAGTTGAAAACAGAATTCACACACGAGTCCGGTAGGGGCTTTGAGCCCAGAGTCCCGTGGTGGGGCCAAGGGGCCCACTCCAATGCTGTCCAGGGGTCCGCAAACAGCATTGGCGCTGAGAGTCCTCTGAGGGCCATTGGTTTGAGGTTCAAGGCGACAGGGTCCCAGGGGTTCGCGAACAAGCTGGAGTGAAGCAGGTCCCATGGCGAGGATGGGGGTCGCGGTACCACCATAATGGCTATGTTCCAGAAGGTCCAGAGCGGCTTTGAGCCAGGGGCCAACAACAGCGCTTAAGGGATCCGGGGTACGAGCCCGTAAAAAGGAAAATAAAAATAAAATTAAAAGCAGCCTGAACAGAAAAAAAGTAAAAGGACAAAAAGGAGGGAAAAATGAAGGGCGGCTTTAGAGCCACGGATCTGAAGAGGCGGAGGCGACCCAAACGTGAGCCATTCTAGCCATTCTAGCCATTCTAACTTGCATGTTCGATTGACTCATATAACAAAATTAATTAATCTAAATAAAGAACAGGTGAGTAAAATAAAAAAACAAAACAATCGATCGCCAGGGAGAACCAAAACAAATGTCATTAAGGACGTGGGGAGAAAACGGAAACACATCGCTAAGGGATAGGGGTAAAACAACGCACCGCGGCGAACAACGCAAGAGGGCTCGCAGTGCGAACCCTAACAATGACGTGACATGCTTATATCTACATATGGAACAGCTGTATCACTTACTGTATTAAATAAATAAATATAAATAAAGTAACAAGACAATGTATTTATAAATTGCTTTGCATATTAGATCAGAATGAAGCCCTGTGCCTACAACAGATTGCTTAGTCTATAGGAAAAACAGTATTTGCAGACATGTAATTGTGCCTTCACCTGCAGGTGGAAATTCAATGGAAAAGATCTTGACACTGACACTGACTTGAACTACAGCCTGGTTGAGGGCAACCTTCTGATCAATAATCCTCAAGCAATGAAGGACAGTGGCTCCTACCAGTGTATCACCTCTAATGACTTTGGAGCTATTATAAGCCGCAAAGCCAAAGTGGAGTTTGCCTGTGAGTAGAATCTACACCTTGTACTTACGTTTTAGTGGTCACAATTAAGCTTTAGTTTGTTCTCTGATGCCCAAATGCCATTGGAAGTACAGCAACTTATTTGCCCACTATACCCCACTGTACCATGGGAAGAAGACAAGTGGAGGGAGTGTAATGATCTAGTTCATGATCTGCTGAGAATTCCCGAGTCTGGGCATTTATGTGGATGTCAGTTTGACACCTACTGCCTACCTAAACATCAAGGTGGGCCAGGTACACCCCTTAATGAGGAGGGGTTTTCCCTGATGGCAGTGGATCCTTCATATAGGAAAATGTGGCCTGACACAACGCATAGAATGTTTTTAAAATGGTTTGAGGAAAATAAAAAATTATTGTACCATTTGCAGAACATACAGTGCTTGACGTAATACATGTGAATGTAAATACATGTGGCTCAACAACAAATCCTTTACAATAATGATTGTACAATGTTAAAAGTGGGTGCTTTTGCTTTTACTTTGGACATACTGACTTTTTATGACAGTGTGTGCTTTGAAGAACTGAAATCTCTCAGTATACATATATCTAGATAAGATTCTTCATCTACAACATAGTGCCTTAGGGGCCATATTTTTGTTATTTGTAGCCCATGTGTTTATGTCATTAAATGTAACCATAAGGAGTTAAAAACTGTAATGCATTTGCTGGTTATAAAAAATGTTTGTAATTGGTTTCAAGTTGCCTTTGTATGAGCCGGAATAAAGCACTTAGAGGCATGTTTTTATTGGAAAATAATGAACCTCGCATTGGGGCCACACCACAACACCTAGACTTTTTTGATCGTCTTATAACTGCATGCCTTTTGTTTTTGCTTACTTCATAGAATTGTTTAATTTCTGGTTCTGGTACTGATTATATTTCTGTAGCTCAATATAACAAATATTGTATATGTCTTAATGTGCTTGTAATGTGTTACATTCTTTATTCTTTGTTTAAATAGTAACAATTAATTCACTTACTGGCTTTCAGTATTGTAGAGAAACAACTAACTAATTTAGTTATATTGCTGTTTCCTTCAATTTCCAAACATGGAGAGAGAAAAACAGCTCTTAGTGAGGAACTGGTGATTTCTGAATATATATTATGTAAGTGAACGGCTGAAACAATAAAGTAACAAACTGTGAAGAAATAACGAAATGTAATAACAAATGTAGATATATGCAAATTAAGGTACTTGTGTTGCAATAGCAATGTTGTCCGTGCCCTAAGAGGTAAAGTTGCCAGTGACTGGCACCCCATCCTAATGACCTATCTGCCTGCGTTCTGTGAATTCAAAAATTTCTGCATGGGTTTATTGCAGGTTTCCTGATTTGCTCACACTTTTGAAAAGCATTACATTATTACGTATTACATTAGCTAACTGCACTCAGCTATCTGGGTGGCTTGTGGATTGCACTGTCACCACACAGTGAGAAGGCCCTGTGTTCAGGTTAAGTAATCTGGGTCCATGTCTGCTCTGGGTGCTCCCACAGTCCAAAAAAGCATGCATGGTAGATTAATTGGTGTCTCTGAAGTGCCCTTAGTGTGTGAGTGCATATACCCTATGATGAACTGGCATTCTGTCTGGGGTTGTTCCTGCCTTGCACCATGTGTCACCAGCTGGGCATCGGCTTTCCTGCTACCCTGACCAGGATTAAGAGAAATGAATGAATGAATGAATGTATTTCATTAGTATTAACAGAACCTTGCTGCCGTTGTGAATATCTATTGATGCTGATTTAATGTTAATCAAAGAAAGTAAAATGAAGTAAAAACTTTTGATGTTGACAGGAGTGTGAGTTGAAAGCAACTGTACGTATACCGTGTCCTGAATGACCGAGGACTTTCACAGACATTCTAGATGTTATAAAAATCTGGGTTTTATTTCATCCCTACTGACCGCCAGAGGGCGGTGCTTAAGCACTGAATGTTCCCCTTCGCGCATGCGCCGTTCGAGCTGTAATACCAACAGA
>JAUZST010048258.1:0-25319 GCA_034779995.1 Parotocinclus haroldoi | reverse complement strand
ACACACACACACACACACACACACACACACACACACACACACACACACACACACACACACACACACACACTTACTTTCCTGTGATTTCTTCACCTGGCAAACAAGGAATTTATTTACTCACTCAACTTGGATGAGACAGAGGTAAACAAGACCATGAAATGGACCAACTAAATTAGGACTGTGTTACAAAAATGGAACCAGAAATTACTTAAGGTTATAGAAAGGCTCAAAAATATAAACAAAAGACTTCCAATGCGACGAAAAATTAACACAGCAGTTATCAAGCTGGAAGAAATGAACAAAAACATTTTTGCAAATAAAAGCAAAGAATAGCATGCAGCATAGCCACCTAAATAATCAAGCAACGGAAAATGTGGCACACCTAGCACCTCGTAAGCATGTAGCACGTTTTAAATGGCCGAATACTTTTTATAGTCTTTTCATGAATAAAGAGAAAGTTTGACTGTTGACGCCATCTTTTGGTCATACCCTACAAGTGGCGGCAACAAATTACACCAGAGACATCAAGAACGACATTTTCGAGCACATACTGTGTGTGTGATTTTAATGCTGTGATACTCAAATACAGACAAGCGATAGTTTAACGATCATCCAATCGATGTCCATACATGACTGAGGTCTTAATAATTAGAATAGCAAATACAATCCTATATACACTCCGAACAGCCCAGCAAATCAACAGTGAATTCATGAGCAGAGGTGGGTGTTTACCAGCAGAAGTCCATGTTCTGGCTGTGTTTGTGTGCGTCTACAGTGATCATGTGCTTGCTTGCTTGCTTGCTCGCTCATTAGCTCATATTTGGACTGGGAGACTGTTTAGAGATTTTGGTGCAAGTTACTCATTGTAACCCTTTGTTTGACCAGTCACTGTATTTTCTCTCACCTACAACGTGTGATTTTAAGTTTGCACGCATGTTTTCAGCCTCACATCTCATGCCTTACGTATCGTTTGCTTGAAGTTAACTTATGCAAAGTTTAAATATGCTATCAGAACTAAAACAGTTGGATCAGTGTATATATACATTACAGTAGCATTAAAAGACTATGTGATTTGATGCCTATAGTTGGAAGAGGGGCAACAAAGAACTGGGAAAGTTGAAATGCTGAAAAAAACACTTGTCCGGGCCATTCCACAGGAGAACAGGTTGATTGGATATATAGGGAGCAACGCTGAAAGGCTCAGCTGTTCACAATCAAGGATGGGATGAGGTTCACCACTTTTTAAAAAACTGCACGAGCAGTTTAAGAACAACACTTAAATGCATTTAATACCAACATATTCTATAATGGATATTACCACATGGGTTCAGGCGCACACAACCATTATCAGTGAACACAGTTCATCACTTCATCTACAAAAGCTATTTAAAACTCTAAATTCAAAACTTAGCGTAAAGCGAAATACATATTGTGTTAGTGCCCACTGCATGGGTAACTTGCACATCTGTGAAGGCACCATTAATGCTAAAAGGTACGCACAGGTTTTGGAGCAACATACACTGCTTTCCAAGCAACATCTTTTTCAGTCACTGTTTGTTTCAGAAGGACAATTCCAAGCCACATTCTGCACTCATCACAACAGCGTGAATTCATAGTAAAAGAGTACTAGACAGGCCTGTCTACAGGTGGTGAATTGCGAAGCGCAAAATACGACAACAGAGACCCTGGACTGTTGAGCAACCGAAGCTGTACATCAAGCAAAACTTGGAAAGAATTCCACCTACAAAGCTTCAACAATTAGAGTCCTCTATTCCCAAATGCTTATTGAGTGTTGTTAAAAGGAAAGGTGATTAGCATGGTTCAGGTATCAAATTTTAAATGAGTGCATATTTGAAAAACAATTAAGTTTAAATATCTTGTCTTTGTAGTGTATTCAATTGAATACCGGTTGAAAAGGATTAGCAAATCATCATATTCTGTTTTTATTTGTTTTACACACCATCCCGACTTCATTGGAATTGGGGTTGTAAAATAAGCAAATTAATCTGGCTCAAGCAAAACTGAAACCACACATTGAGATAGTTAAACGTTAAACCTGTGAAAAACACAACAAAGCAGTTACTGGACTGTGTAGACCTTGAAAAAACTTCTTCAAACAATACCTCCAAAGATTAGAAATCGCAAATAAAAGTGCAGAGTAAGTCATCCTGACCTGTATGGAGAGCCGGCTGAATGGTAACCGGTGTGGGTTTGACCACAGGCATGACTGTGGCTTGCAGAGGCTGGATGATGATGGTTTTTGTCTGGAGAGCAGCTGCATTCTGGGCAATGGGCAGTGCTGTGATGAGTGGTTTGGGCTGAATGCAGATTTTAGGGCTGACATTGATGGGTCTTTGTGCAGGTTTTGCTAATAAAAATAAATAAATAAATAAATAAAATTTAAAAAAAAAGTTTATTCAATATTGCCATACATATTGAGCAACAATATGACATGGTATTACAGCAGTTTTATAGTTTTTTGGGTACAGTCACAGATAACGTTTTTTGTTTTTTGTTTAATCAAAAAATACATTTACATTAAGCATCTTCCATGGGATCCCAGACATTTCTGCAGACAGTAACTGCATTAAATTCCTATAGTTACATTTAAATCTAAATTAGGAGTGGAGTATGCAGTAGTTTTTCTTTTGGACAGACAATTAAGCAAATAAACTCCAAAACCAAGAAATGATTGTAGAAGCCCGAGCCAACAAGAACAGACAATGAATCTTTCCAAGTCATATAAAGAGAAATGCTTTAGAACTTATTTTTCTGCATAAACAAGATGCAAACAGCATCAGCAAGTTTCCCACAAATATGAAAAACGGATAAAGTGAACTAAATTCGACTAAACAATACCTGTTCATATCCCTTAATTTTTGTGAGCAGTGTACATGTGCAATAGCAGGCGAGCCTCTAGAATTGAGTGAAATTAGAGTCAGGTGTTTTCAATCAATGGGATGACAATCACACATTAACAGGCAATGTATTGTATACAAAGGAACAGGGATGTATCAGAATCTGACCTTCAAAAAAAACCCTCTCTTGGCATTTAACAGCATGAAGAATCAGTATCAGAAGCCATGACTGCACATTGTTACCTCGTGTCTGATTTGTCTTCTTGACCGATCTCTTCTCATGAGGCAGTTCGACAAAGCCACTGGAGTCAGAATAGACTGATAGCGGAGAGAGTTGAGACTGGGGGGAAACCGGAGATAGAGCTTCATCCTGCGGGGGGCAGCAAAGACCAGAGAGACAGAAATACAACATGGTAATATTAGAACAAAGTTTTTAAAACAATACTTTCGTATTTTTTTTAAGATGTGGGTCAAAGGTGGATGGCCATTACAGAACAGATTCCTGGCATTGATCGTTGTACTTTCTCACTGATAAACAATAATATAAGATTAAAGAAGCAATGTACTTGCTAATTTACTGGCTAATTTACTGGTAAAAATCCCATCTCTGCCACAGTTGGGTCCCTGAGCAAGACCCAAGTAAGTCGCTCTGGATAAGGGCGTCTGCTAAATGACTTTAATGGAATTAAATGTAAATTTGTACATTTAATTTGTACATTTAGACGTAATGACTAATGGGATTACTTTGTTCAAGTAATCACTCATTTGTTAAGGTTTACTTCTGAGTACCTAGCCCAACACTAATATAGGCCTTAAAATTTGGTCCCTTTTTGAGTCTTGGTTCAAGGAGATTTTCCTCACCACTCTTGCCTTAAGCTTGCTCAGTTTGGGACTGGCCTTAGATATTAGTAGATAATATTGAATTGTAATGTTTCTTTGGGCCAATGCTCCATTGTAAACAGATCTATAGGAATAAATATTGCTTGACTTAATTTGACCTTAGTTACCTTCTGTTATGATCGTGGCATGATTGTTGGTGCCATGTGTGCTGGTTCATGCCTATTTCTGCTGATGATCTGGGTTTTTTCAAAGAATGATGTAATAACGTACAACATTGATGATAAAGGGCAATGGAAAACAGTCTTGACTGGCTGAGGCTGACAGAAATTCTACACCAACTCATTGTGAGGTCACTCATGCTGATAACCCTTCTGTAGCAACCCAAAAAGCATATCACTGAGCATCATGTTGAACATTGAGGCAGATGGGCGACAACAGAAGAAAACCATGTTGGGTTCCAATTTTGTCAGCCAAGAACAGTAAGCTGAGGACGCAGTGGGCACAGACTCATAAAAAAAAAACTAGACAGTTGAAGTCTGCATAAAAGGTAGAGTGATCTGATGAAACAATATTTCTGCTGAGGCACACAGAAGTCACTCCCTTGTGTCAACATCCCAGGCTGGTGGAGATGCTGTAATTGTGTGGGAAATGTTGTCTTGTCAAGATTTGGGCCAGTTAATCTTAATAAATCATTTCTTATATGCAACAACCTGGTTACTATGTGGTTCCCTTCTTTGCCATCTTATAATGGCTTCCAGCAATATAATTAACATATCTCTGATGCAGTTTAAAATCACTTATCAGTAAAGTTTATATATAAATGTTAAGTGAGTCACTTTAAAGTTAGTAGTTGGCACCACATCAGCATTCCTGGAGAAATACTGAGTGTGACTGGCAGGGCACCGTCTGCTTTTACGTCTAATGTACCCTGAGATGTCAGAAAGCTTTCACACCTTGCACAAAAAAAGAGTCTAATGAACCAGGCTGCTTGAGGGATGATTAGACACATTTGTTAGCACACTGCAGCTAATTAGACGCAGCTTTTTATCAGTCAAGTTTCAGAGTGGCACTCTTGGCAATGACAATGTATCCATAACACTTGCGCACACACTCTCATAAACCCACAACCCATCTGGAGAGACGACATGTTAATTCTCAAGACTATACAGGACAGCTGTTAAAAGTCCACCTTCCAGAATTTCTCAAACTTAATTACATGTTTCATTAACATTTCTTCATGCACTGATTCTAAGACACAAGCTTGTAATAATCCAGCAGTAGTGTACATTTATACATGATTTCATATTGATTTAGCATTTGGTTTGATGCCCTAGCCTTAATATCTGCAAGTATGAATATCCAGGCATAGTGCAGTATAATGTTGACATATAAAAATATATACGAGCATTAGCATTCCTAAAAGAATTAGATAATGTGAATTAATGAATGATGAATAGATACAATAAATTGCTACTCAACTTAGCTTCGCAAATAACTAAAGCCTTATTTAGATCTTCTCATAAACAGGCCTTTAGCCCATCTTCAGTTATCTTGAACATGGGTCTCTGGAGCTGTGCTTACTACTGAGCCACCATGCCCCTAAGTATCTGCCCAAGTTTTGCTCACACCGATCCTGATCAGGGTTTTGAGGGAGGTTCTAGGATGGGCAATATAAAGATATCTTTTGTATCTTGATCAATTTTGTTAGCATGGTTAGCTTTTTTAAGCATATCGAGGATATTCACTGGATGCAGGCAGATGTACAACTTGTAGAGGGAACCAGTCTAATACACGGTTGCATGAAGGTACCAACCAAACAAGTTGTAGGCCCTCAAGAACTGCCTTTTCCTGCAGAGTGCTCTACCCACTGAGTCACTAGAGCTGTTTCACACAGTATGAAAAGAATCAAACTATTTATCTGAACAGGTGTAACAGGTGATTTTCAGGTTGATCAGTTAACTTTCGGAAAGATGCAGCACCATACAATTGCCAAGCACACACCATTTTATGAAGACACACTAATGAAGGCAATTGTAGAAGACATCTCTTAGATTAAATCCAGTATACCTAACAAATACAACACAAACAGAAAATACTATCTAAATCAAATAAGATGCAAAATTACATGCAAACGAGTTACACACTGCCTGACCTCACACAAACAATTCAGTAGACAGAAGTATAAAAGAATGTAAAAGTAAGATAAGTTTTAACATAATAGCTGCTGGTATAATTCAGTTACAAACAACATGCACAGTCACATTTCAATGTTTAGGGTTGGGAATCAATAGGAATGTCACAATTCATATGATTACGGTTCAAAGGGCTGTGATTCGATCATTAATCAATTAAGGCTGCATCCTAATCCTAAAGGCATCTACGCAAATAATTAACACACATTTATTTCTAGAAGGATACTGTGCTATTTAATGTTTAGTAGATTTGACAGTGTTCTATGAAGATTACTGCACTTTAAAGTGTTAGAGAGATGGGAAAAAAACTATCAAAATAAGTGACTTAAAGAACAGAAAAATATAATACAGTACATAAACTAATGTGGTGTTTTCAACTTAACATAACTTTTTATCAGCATCAATGGCCATTACCGCAACACACACAAGGCGACATCTTAACAATAGGTTGCATCAGTCATATAAACTCAATACCAATTTAAAGTATTCAGTTAACCTAACACATGTTTTTGGACTGCGAGGAACGAAGTAAACCCATAAAGACACAGCGAGGACATATAGACACCACACACAAAGGACCCAGGTTGCTCCACCCTGGGATTAAACCCAGGACTTTCCTGCTGTGAAATTGCTACCCCCATTACAAGCCAATTTTTTTATTTAATTGTTATGATTATCTGGCTCCCTTTCTCCCTTTCTCCCTCTCCCTTTCTCCCTCTCCCTTTCTCCCTCTCCCTTTCTCCCTCTCCCTTTCTCCCTCTCTCGCCCTCTCTCGCCCTCTCTCGCCCTCTCTCGCCCTCTCTCGCCCTCTCTCGCTCTCTCTCGCCCTCTCTCGCCCTCTCTCGCCCTCTCTCGCCCTCTCTCGCCCTCTCTCGCCCTCTCTCGCTCATTATTACTACTACTATTATTATTATTTGGTGTGTGTTTTGAAGATTTGGGTCTTTCCAAAATTTCCAAACGCATAGTCTGTGACTATGAGAGAACTCCAAAAAACTTAAGAGGATTTAGAGACTTTAGAGTGTTTTTATGACTTCCTGCTTACAGTTAGCATGTCAACAGCATCAAACTAATTTTTAATAGCTAAAAACTGATATTTAAATTGAGAGAACTAAAACCACAGTTGAGAATCCTATGACATATATAGAACTATGCGAATGTCTTAAGCCACAATTAGAACAGATTTTACCATTGCTTTAGTAACTGTAAACTGGCCATATATAATTATTTCCCAGTTTCTGTGTTAGAACACAACAAGAAAGCACCTGAAATGTAAATGCAGTATAAACAAAAACAACAAAAAAAAGTGAAGGTCAATAGTATCCCCTCCCTGTACACCTGACCAACAGCAGCATCTGGCAGCTGCAATGAGATTCATTTTACAGTCCAAAAAAATAAGTCAGAAATTTCCTTTTGAATCTTTAAACCTTTTGGTATCAGCCAAGAAAATTTTCTTCCGGAAAGGAAACATGGTCAAAACGTTTAGCTCAGATCACATTAAAAGAAGACTATACGAGTGATGAATCAAAGTTTCAAATTTTTGGGTCCAATGTCAGCAGTGTTATATATGATCATTGCTACATTGCTTAAACAACCATTCTAACGGTGTCTTAATACTTTTACACTGCACTTTATATCACACACCAGTGGTAGGGAAAATAGCCAGTTTAAAGGTTGTTTCTGAAATAGTTAATATAAAGTTGTTATATTTAGTTATACATATAGATATAGCCTGCATTTATTTTGAATGCCAGGAAAAGATAAGGTATTCACGTTTATCTTCATCTAATCATGGTACATTTAAAATAATGCTGTGCCTGTGTGTACTTTTTGAATAAAACTGGGTACTTTTATGATATAAAACAGAGATCCGCATTATACGCCTGCTTACATGTTGGGAATATGGTGAATAGGCCTCCACTGAACCTGGTGAAGCAACTGAACTGAGGGTGTGGCTTGGAGACAGAGAATCCGCTGAAACTGCATCTGCAAGGCAAAAATCAAACAAATGTAAGACCAGGACAAGTAACGATAGCGATGGTACTAGGAAAAAAAAAGGAAAAATATTACACTTGAGTTAATTTGTTTACTGAAAATGGCCTTTATAAGCAGGCAAAGAAAGAGTAAATCTCCACTGAACTATCCTTTCAATGTTTTTTTCAAAATGTAAAAACACTATTGTGGTGAGAGGTTTGTAGATACCCAACAGAACATGCAAAGCTTTGGCTGTTAATATAAAGTTGGTTCCCTTTGCTGCTATAGGTTTCCAATCAACTCAACTACAATAACATTAGAGAGATCATGCATTGCCATCATGTAAGAGGGCATTATTATTATTATTATTATTATTATTATTATATTCCAGGGCCAGTCAAAAGTGTCTGACCTGATGTATGGTCTGTGTCCAATGAATTCCAGGATAGGATACAGAATTTTTCCCACATCCATGAGAACCATGTAAAATTATTTTTGTTTTTGTGATCAGAACGTACACTGAACTCTGCTCAAGCCCACTTGAAGAGGTGGGTTTCAGTCGGAATAAAAATCATATACGTGCAGCACAAGCAGGCAAAAATTACTTAATTGTGCATGAGAAAAACAATCCACAAAGTACATCAATAAAGTCTGTTGTGTTGTGCTGTGCAAGTATGCATTTGGCCAAAACACATAATCACAGCCTGATGATACAAGTACACTTGGTCCAAGAAAGCTTGTATGCCATGTGAGCAAATGCCAGTGGGGGAGTAAGAAGGTTTGACAATGACGCTAAGGCATGGCACACACCAACCGAGCATAGTGGGAGTACACCCTTGAGGATAATCTCCAGTACAGCTGGATGTTGAGGAGTGCATAAAGCTAAAAACTTCCTGTGGAACATCTCAATAAGTGGAATTCCAGGGCTGTCAAGAACCCTGGTACATCATTGTACAGAGCATCACTGTATATAGATTTAATATATTTAAACCGTAATAGCGATAATAACAATATAGGGGAAAGTAAATCATGTTATGACACAGAGTATTGTAAAAGAATGAATGTTAATATAAATAAAATAAGATGGCAGTAGAGCTACCTGTACAGACGCTGCTGGTGTCTTGCCAGCTATCAGAGTTCCATACAGGAATATCAATGTCAAAGCTCAAACCAGACACACTTTCCATCTGCAAAAATATTACGAACATTGTTAACAGCATTTTAAGGAAAAAGTTCTACACTGTTTTAGCATCAGTTAGGACTGTGCAGTCATATGTCAGTGATAAATTATAAATCCATCATTTTAAGACATTTGCAACACCAATGTATAAACTTAACATAAATTTTAATATATAAATCATGAACATTTACATTTTGCTATCTTTAGAGTTGTATTTTTCGTGAATGTGGTATGTGCTGCTTAATGTTCGTCAGATCTACGGCCATTCTCTTTAATGGCTAACATCTTAAAATTAGAACAGGAAATACATATCGGTGTTTTAACTTCAGAGTTACTAGTACTAAATACTTTCCTATTTCGTTTTAATATTATTGCTGCACTTATGTAACTAAAGTACTTAGTATCTGAAAGCATCTTGCCCCACGGTACCGCAGCCTAAATATACATAACCTGAATAAACTATGTGACTATAAAAGTGTCGGATCAACGTCGATTTCAGTCAACATCGTTACCTTATTTTATCAACTGGGAGTATTATTACTCACAAGAATCTATAACATTAGCACCCATAGATGGCAAAATGAACCATTTCACAGATGCACTTAACCAGAGAGAATTGTCTTAGTGCACGTTTTCTCTGAATTTTACCATCCAAACTTTATTTAGTGCCAAATAACACGCAAGTCTAAAAATACTTTAATACCATTTACATGCTGCAAAATGTTGTACATCATGCTGGATCAAAAACAGCAGTCACAGCTGATTTACAAGACATCTTTACAGTCATTTCAATTGGCTCGACGTGTTTGCAAGGCTCACTTGTATGTAGATTAATGTTTTCATTTCTATCCCATGTCTCATTTCCATTCATTAGGGAGAGTGTTATGATTTCTCCGTCACATACTCGGTTTACAAACCTCAACTTTAATTAAAATAACTGCACTCTTTCCAGCCTGCCAACTGCCAAACGCTGACTTGCTCAAAATAATTACAAGTCTCAGTGTGTATGTTTTAACAGTAATCACAAAAGTGCACAATTACCTCAAACAAGCCAAACTAAGTTTGCAAACACAACGCAAGCAAATTAACCTGTTTAGATAACAGACGTATTCGATTTATTCAACGCACATGCACTTTTATAATAACCAAGATCCCTTAGTTTTAAAGTTCAGTTTTGGCTTCAGAAATCTTTTTAAATGTTTCATATAAAATGGTGGTAACTGTGAAGCTTTTAGTAAAGTACAGTTTAGCAGTAATGACAAAACAGCAATGAGTCACCTAAGACTACAGTACAGGTATGCGCTCCATAATGCCTGCTTAGACAATGCCCAAACTCACATCTACCTGTGGTTACAAGGTTTGTTGTTAACCTTCTTAAGCCATGCATCAGATATAAAACTTTAGAACAGTGCTGTTTAAAATATCAGGTTTTTGTGATGTAAAAAAATTGAGACCAAGAAATGCAATTCGGTTGAACAAACTGAAATCTTTTAAAGTGGAAAAAAATACAATAACATGGGTGCACAGATATTCACACTCGTAAACCAATACTTTGTTGGAGCACCTTTCGATTTTATGACAGCATACAACCTTTTTGAGTAAAGTCTATCAGCATGGCACATCTTGACATCACTGAATATTCTTCTTTCCAAAAATCCCTAGAATCTGTCAGTTTGCAAGGGCATCTCCTGTGCACAGCCTCTTCAGGTCACGTCACAGATTTTCAGATCGGATTCTGGTCTTGGCTCTGGCTGGGCCATATATAAACTTTGATGTTAAAGATTGCTTTGGGTCAATGTCCTGCTGAAAGGTGAAATTCCTCTTCATCTTCACATTTTTAGCAGAGGCCTGTAGGCTTTGTGCAAAAACAGACTGATATTTGGGAATTATTTATCATTCCTTGCTTCTAGATTAAAGTCCCAGTTCCAATTCAAGCTACACAGCATTAAAGCATTATGCCATCACATCCATGCTCCATTTTGTGTCACACAATGTTTTTCTATGGTCCCATCAGACACACATGCTTTTGACAGATTTGATACAAGCATATGCAAAATGTAGCCAAGCCTGAAAGTTTTCTTTGTCAGACAATGGCTTCACCTTGCCACCTCAACTCATCCCAGACGCATGAAGAATGCAGAAGGTTTTTCCACACATAGTACACAACCAGTACTTGCCAGAAATTCCAGCAGCTTTTGGAATGTTGTTGTATGCCTCTTGGCAAACTCCAAACCAGTGTTCTTTATGCATTTTCATCAGTATTGGGAGGACATCCAGTTCTCTGTAATGTCACTGTTGTGGCATATTTTATCTACTTTTAACTAGGCGTGGGCGATATGGTTAAAATATTGTAAAGAGACATTTTCACAATAAATGTGATCACAGACAAAATGCATCAGTAGCGGCAGATTTTTCAAAACTACAGTTCAAATAGTACCCCATACTTAGTGAAGTGGCTTATATTCAAAATAAGCTGCAGTTCCTTAAACAGGACTAATTAAACTCAGTATAATGGAACAAGCAGTTGGTCATTGTTCCTTAAGCACTGACGACATCCTCGATATAATCAAAAATGCATACTGTCTATGACGATAACAAAATGTATCGTGATGCGATAAAATACTGTCAGATTTCCTGCCTCTGAACTTTATATGGGATTAATCAGAACTTTAACTCTTTGCTGTTTGTTTGTTTATTTGGCTTATGTAACGTCAATATCAGCATTTTTAATTGTTAACCATTTCAGAGACAGCAAAATAATCAGTGGTCCGGCTAAATCAGCAAGGGGTGAAGGAGTCGCATTAATGTCCAGAATTATGATCAGCATGCAGTACTGGTGTATTTAATCTGTATTGGTAACGTTGGTAAATAATATGTAATATATAAATATGTATAATTAATATGGTGTTTCGACCACAGCAAGACGACAATGCACATTGTCACATTGTTACTGTGGATATAGAAATACTTCTTCTGTAGAATCCTCTTGTAAACTTTTGTGGCTATAAACTTTAAATAATATTTCATATTTTTTAAATTCGCAATGTACACATATTTAGCCTTACACAGCCAGCACTCTCGAGAGCCTGCATCAAGTCATCAGCGTCCCCCAGGCCATCCAGCTCGTCAAACAAGCTGATATCTGCACAAGAAAAGAACAACATAATCAGTTAAATGGTTACGGCAGTTTAGATGGTGACTGAAAGAGCAATCATTTAAAGTCCAGACCCAGAGTAAGAACCAATATTATGTTGTATATAGTATGTTAATAGTATGTTATGTTAATATGACTAATGATTGCTCTTAATATTATTAACATAACATACTATTAACATACTATATACAACATAATATTGGTTCTTACCCTTTGGGCCATGCATACTTGTGACCTGCTTTTAACAAGGTGAGATGCTCACAGATGCTAATCCTGTTCTCAGTGCGGCTCCTAGCATGTTTTAACTGCAGGGTAATAAAAATTATTTTGTTCACCTTTTATGTATTATTAGGTTGTTTCATTTACAATTCATTTACAATTATAAACCTGTTTATAGATACTTATTTTAATAACAGAAGGTATATTTTATCAAATGTGAAATGGATAATCATGACAGTATCAAACTGTGAACTCAGTATTGTTTAGATGTTCAGTGTTCTCTGGTATTTATTCATTTCAATTCAACAACAAATACAGAAATGAATCAGTTGTCTTTGTACAGTGGTTTTTTTCATTCATATTAAATAGAAACCAAGGAAATAAATACAAACAGTGGATATGTAATTCTGAATTAGGGTTTTACAATGTGTTATTAAAGATGCACAAGTGTGCCAACCTGCAGTTTAATTCTCTGTATTTGTTCAAAATCACTGTCCACTCCGTTTCTTCATGGCCATTTTTGTCCACAAATGGCAGACTAAAATTTTTTTTTTGCTAATTTCACAGCGTGAAAGTAACCCTAAACCATAATTATAAAATAACAATTTATTTTTAACCCTAGCTTGTTTGCACAATGTACTAGTTGGAAAACAACCTTAAAATTACCTTTATTCAGTGCTACTGATTTTTCTTGTATTATTAATAGCACTGTCTGGGATATGTAACTGGTTAACAAGAACACTGATTATTTACACTTATTTTTGTGAAGGGAAAAGAAAGTAGATAAAACTCCCACTCAACTTGTTAGTGGACAAGAAAGTCATTAAAAAATAATTTGAACACTTTAAATGCCATTAGATCACACAATGCTGTTGATTTGCAAACACATTTTTTACCAAATAATACATGCTACCTTATTGATTTTTAATGATTACTGCAGCCAACTAAATGTCATTAATTAGCAGTAACAGTGATTTTAATGCATTATTACTTTTTTTTTTACAGAGAGAGTAAAACACAAATATATTCACTTAGCATGTTCATGGACAAAAAAGGCCATCTCTTGTCTGCTTTTGCAAAATGTTAAAGAAACACTATATACTGAAAATAGTTGCTACTTTCACTGCTTAGTTTTTATTATCGAGTACGGATAATCCAACATTTTAATCAATTCCAGAGTTTTAGCCCTTTAAATACCTGTAAGATTAACCTCTTACTTTTCACGCAGAAAAAGAGTGAAAATTGTAAAAAAAAAAAATTCATCATATAACTGATGCAGTCACTACCAGCAACAGATATATTTTTTTTCTGTATTATTATTACTTTTGAGCAATGGCAAAAAAGACAAAATCCCACATGGCATGTTAGTGGCTAAAAATTATTGTTTTTACCCAATAATATAAGTACCACAAATTACATAGTGTGTTTCAGGTCAGTGTCAACACCACCTTTGCACCTATTGTAGTCCATGATTGCTGTAGGCTTCCTCTCTTCAACAAGCACATTCTACCCTCGCTTGGGCATGCAGGATACAAAAGGAAGGCAAAAAAACTTGGAGTTAGGCAGGAAGCTCTGGTTTGTTTCTCCTGATTGTGCCAACCAGAGCCAGTTTGCTTCTGAGGAGTTCCTGTGCCAAGTTGAATGAAGTAAAGAAATTGTCACACAAGACAGTGTGTCATTTGAGTCAGTTGGAATGCGACTCTCATTACTTGTTAACATCCTGGGAAGTACCTCTGGGTTTTCCAGTGTAAATCCGCATCCTCCAGGCATAAGAAGCTGCCACATAACAGATGATCTAGATTTTAATGCCGTATTTTCCAGGTTTGTTGGGCATGTATTGGCAAAATCCACAACGTATTTGAATTCAGCGAGCTGCTCATCGACACACGCACAGTAAATCCTGGATTAAACAAGAGCGGGAGGCGAGCTAATTGTCCCTGAAGAGTCTGGGGTGGGTGAGCCTGTCACCAAAATCTCAAAGATGTCTAAAGTGGTAGACTCTAGCAAGAATCAGAATCCAATCTAGGCTCTCATCTCCACCACATCCACATCTCTCCAATCCTCTCACCACCACCTCCCATGCGGGTTTGTGTGGGTGCACAGCAACTGAATTATCTCATCTGTTATAAACAGGTCAAAGGCAGACATCAAGCTGTTGATGCAAGCAACTGCATACAGGGTGGGCCCTGGGGTGATACCAGTGGGTAGTAGATTGCAGCGCATGGTCTGTTCACATCATTTTCCCATCACAAGACATCCACACAACCGCTAGATCCTCTGTCTCTGCCATCAGTTGCTCGCCCTCCACCGCTGTGTCTGTATCATCATCAGCCCCTGAGGAAGAGGAACCAGGCACTAGCTGGTACTCCTCATTATCCGTGGTGATGCTGTCATCCTCTGAGGAAGGTATCCCCTCATTTGCAGGAGAGGATTTCACCTCATCTTGTTTAAAAATTGTTTTCACTCACTGTATCACATATTAAAGTGCTTCAAGCAGTAAACATGACTATGCCAAAGAAAAAATGATCTGGGACCTGGCCTTATTTATTAGTACTGACTGAACTCCAGGGCTGATTTATAAATCAGAGATTACTTTTGTTTTGTCTACAGCTAAACATTTGAAAAATGTGAAATTCTGTAAATGTCATTCCATATGCATTAACACAGTGTAAATGGTCAAAAAAAAGAAAGTGAAGTGGACACAAATGGTCAGGTTAGAGACCAGTGTTAAACATTTACAACCATTCTAAAATTTGTTTGGACTGATAAACATTACATTTTTGCTATTCTAATTAATAGTCTATTGAAAGCAAATTTCAGAAGTGTAGACTTGATGAGAGCAGTTTTTTCAAACAACTTATCACTCACTTATCTCTGGTAACTTCTGGTAAAATTCCTCAACTCCGCTTATGATCACAAATACTTGCACAGGTTTAGTTACAGGTCAGAGCATTATTTATTAAAAATAAAGCTCAGGGACTGGAAGATGACAATACACATTGTTGGTGTATCATGACTACCAGCTTTATTCATTTTTATATTTTTTGTTCTTAATGTGCAATTAAGCATGATGTTTGTCAAAGGAAGAAACCCAAGGAATCAAAGGCTTGGCGGCCTGCTTAGAGCATTTGATTGTGTGACAGCCATAACGTTTGTAAAAGGGCACAGTAATGTCCTATTCACTTCTTATTGTTAATGTACAACGAACTGTCTACAAATGTAATAAAAATAGAAGACTAGTCATTAACAGGTGTATATGCATTTATAATATAAAAAAAACTCGTTAACCTTATACTAGTAGAATATTAATCAATATAAAAATATCTACTTTGTGTACATATTCCCAACAAATTAAAATAATCCCTAGAACCGTCTCGACTTATGGGTCCTAATAAAAACCTGAGGTAAGCTAATAAGAACAATCAGGACCCGATGACCCTGTACTGAAAAGAGCGCTCATCTGGGGATGCAAATTACCGGACTGTATCCTAAATGCAGTGATGCCATGTGACACTGTGTAAATTGTTATGGAGTACATTTTAAATAATGTTTTTTTTTATCTATAATTGAAGAGTGACATAGCCAACTAATCGCAAATACACATTTAACCACCATTACTGAGGGTAGGATATGGACCTGCCCAAAACGTGTTTCTACTAGCTACCTTGTATAACGTCGCTATATGTCACGCTTGGGGCGCAAGTATTATTTAAATAGATTTGATAGATTTGTACTTTCAATTTAAACATCTATTTACAATTACAATATCTATATCATCGTTAAAACAAGCAGTTCGGAGTGGCAGGAGTCAGAAAATAATGGGTACTTTACGTTAACAGGTGAATACAGCGAGCAGTTAGCATAGCCACTTAGCCTTATAGTTTACGTAATATACACGGCTAACGTTAAATACTCATACAGTGTTCACTACATCGTACTTCTGCTCTTATCAATCTAGAAAACACACAGCAGATAATTATTAGATCAGAATCGGCAGCGGTAAAAGATGCCGGAAAGGTTCGAGAAAACAGGCAGGCTTTACCCCACTCTCCATCCTGATCGATGCTCATCTCTCCCGGTTCCATCCTGGTATTATTTTGGCTCATTGAGTACTCCACGTCTAACAACAGATCTGCTGACATTCTTCCACGAATACATTAGTGACATATATAATGTGTTTAAGAACAATTACAGGCGATTAATTGCGACACATCGGTTACATATGACTGTGTTCAAAACATTTCCTGTTTTACTACGTACCAGTGAACATACACGTCTAGCTTAAGTCAGATTCTACGGATCCCGAAATGGATCATTCCTGAAACCGGAATTTACCGTTTGGTGACTGAAGATGGCAGCAAAACGTCTTACATTATTTACTGATCGTGAAAGGTGGAGCAGCAATTGGTATCAGCTTGCCTCTTCTCCAGTTAATGGCTGTGTGTTCTCCCAGTGTTGTCTATTTCTTTGCTAGAAGAAACATCATTGTCTCAACATGTTGTGTTTTGGATGCTAGTGTGTTGGGTAAAAAAACTCATGTTGGTCCAGGTGGGTTTTTGCTGATTTACCTGGTGGATGCGATTTTGTTGAAAGGTCAGCTTTTGGACCATTGAACCACTGTCTAAAAACATATGCTGGTTTCTGCTGGGTTTTCTGACAGGCTTGTCTGTACACTGCCTCAGTGTGTACTTTCTCACAACCCAGAAATATGCTAGTAGGTGAACTGGCCGCTCCAAATTGCCCCATATGTGAATTTTATAAGGCACTGAGACTGACCTTTCTGTTGTTTCCCACTTCATGCTCTTCATTTGTCTGCCACTGCAATATTGCGTCTTTATGGGATTGCTTATAAATAAAAACAGCTTTGCAGTTTCACACAATGGTGAAATTCAGTCAGAAACATGTAAATATTTGTATATACTCCATGCCTTTCACAAGCTGAGGAACAAAATATGTATCTAATATCTGTGGTTGCCCCAGTATCTGAAAGCATTTGAAAGATAGAGGGGCCTGCAAAATTCAAACTAGCATGATTCATGCAGCCTGTTGATCATGCTGAAACTCATGAAGGCATGTGTGTGTGAGATGCATGGCTTTTTGGGAACTCAAGGGAAATGTTAAATGGGTTACTGAGCTTCAAATCAGCAAGCTTCCTTAAAAACTTCAGACATTCCCTTTTATTCCCAGTAGCTAAATTAACAAGTCATGATTTGTCAGCTTTTGACTGCAGCAGATGCACTTGCGTCAAAATATATTTTACCATGTGTCTATTACATTTTCATATGCTTCCCCACCATCAGCCTCAGTCTTACATAGTTCACTTCCAAAAGTCAGTAGTTCACTACTGAAAAGGATCATTAACATTGTATAATTGATTTTTACTGCAATAATGTAACAAAAATACATATGTGCATATAATGTGAAAAGCAATGGCAAGTTGTCAGAAGTCAGTCTATATAAATGAAAATTGGTATGCTATATAATATATTTATTTTATCCATATACCCTGAACAGGGCACCAGTTCATTGCAGGGTTGTGTAGGGGTCGCTGTTGCAGATCGTCACCATCAAACCAGTCATGCCTGTATGAATTTCGACTTGCTCAGAAAGGTGGAATAGATCGCTGAGCCACCTGAAAACCACTTTGTAAAACTAAGTAGAAGAAAATGTGGCATTCTTCATACTGCCATAAACTAAAATTCAGAATGTTCTTATTTGTACAATGTAAAGTCAAGTAGGAATAGACTAAAATTACATAAATTAGCGCTGGTGCTTTTAATATGAAACATATAAAGCCTATCAAAAAGACCACAAACGAAGATACACACAAACGTGACTTACTGACTAACAGTCCAGTTAACTATAGGTAAAGTCAAACTGTGTGTTTTGGAACTTAAATTATATAAACATTTGTGCATATATTCTGCAAATACTTTCAATGAATTTCAGCAAAACTAGGGAAGCACGACACTATAAATAACAACACTACCTATTCAGATAGCTCCACCTCTGGCTAGATGAGGTCTGCTGGTTACAGGAAGCATAAAGTCTTAAGTGGTTCCTGTCACCAGGAGTCCGGTAGTTGTGTGAGTAGCTGGCACCTTTGGTGACTGCCCACAAAGGTAGAATAAATATGTCAATGTGAACATTTATGTGAATGTATATGTGTATTTCACTTTACCACAGGTTGCTAAGTGTCTCTTCTGAAATGTAAAGATTTTTTCATTTGCCTTCATCAACATGCTGCTTTTGAGGCATGTGGCTTATGAATTAAATCCCACTCTCTCTATTAGGTAGTCTATGTTATGGTCATTCAATTAGCATCTCATGGGCTAGCGGTGCCTTGGATCTGCATTCTGTACTAGGAAAATGTGTTCAAGCCAATTATAAACATTGCTTATAACTAGTTTAACTACAAACTTACATTTATACATAAAATAAAATAGCCATCAATTAAGAAAGCATACATTTTAATAGCAGACAGAAATTATTGAATATATAGAATTGCAATTAGTGCTTTTTATTGACAAGGGATTATAACTTGTGGAGGGACAATCAACTTCTACTTGACACAAATATTCCACTGCACACTAAGACTCATTGACAGAATATACTGTGACCTTGAGTTACAAGCAAAGATCCAGCTCCATAACTACATAACCATCAATACAGGTACCACTCTTAAGACCGTTATTATTTGTTTGGTCTTTGCACAGCTCCAGAGATCCCTGGTTTAACCCTGACCTCAGATTTTGTGTAGAGTTTGCGTGTCCTTTGTTTTAGTTATTCAAGGGTTTAGTCAAGGTACTCCAGTTTCCTCCCACATTCCAAAGTCACTCTAAATTGACCACAGTGAGACTGTGTCTGACTAATATTGATATCCTCACTGCTGTCATGAATAAACATTGATGCTAATGTGATGTTAAATACACTGCTCACAAAAATAAGGGAATATTTTAAAATGTATATGAAGGAGAACCTACAAGAACTGCTGGACAATCTGATCCTGATCCTTAGCAGTCTTGGGTGACCATAGACCCTACTGAACAGGCAATGTGTGGTGCACTTATCCAGTGTGACATGCTTCTTTTCACCCCCAAGAAATATGTCACTTGCTACTCAATCACGATAATTGAGTTTGCATCTCATTTGCATAACTGAACACCTTTCTTTGACTTTTCGGTTTCTTTTCTGATGATTTCGTAAATTTGATTTAGAAAATAAATCAAATCCTTTTTTCATCACTTCATTTGAAATACCCAATAATTTTTATGAGCAGTGTAAATAAACAGACCAAACTTCTACAGATAATGGCAAAAAATTAACGTCAATTAATATATGCAAGGAATTAGGAAGTGGTACCTCATTGGATGAGTTCACAAGCTTTTTTGAAAAAGCTTTTGATGGTTGTATTCCATAAATAAATCAAATTACTTGCAATATGGAATAGTTCCATCTATTCCGGTCCATCATCAAATCCATACTGCTTTGGTAATGTGACCCTGAGGCTAATGTAACCAATTTGCCCTAATATATACTCTATAGTACGTGCACTCAAATTTTATTATTTTTAACAACCTTTTTTCATTTCATATTGCAGGTGCATCTGGAGTTTCAACAACTAGGTCTACACTCTTTTGGATGGAAAGGAGGTAGGGCAAGTGGATACATTTCAATGCAATGTGAATGCTGACATTTTTAACATTTGGTATGTAAAATCTTAATACATTCTTAATAAACTGCAATAATGTTTCTAATGCACAATTCATCTACCCTGTTTATAGACCTTTTATATAGACCTAACAATATAGCCTGGGAAGGACATCAGGCTTTTGTTTTAGAGGAACGTTCAGAGACAGGGCATAGACAAAACTATTCGCTGAACAAGTCTCAGAGTAAAGATAGACTGCCTAAATCTCAAACTTATAGTAAGGGATATTGCTAGGCTTACAATTCCTTACTGTCAGACTGACAGTTAGCATTGCTCGTTGGTTCTAATGATTAGGAGCAGGTGGTTATGGTCTTAATCTCATTGGTTCCCTCAGATCAAGGTCAGCTTAACCTCAAGTGGTCTCGCGCAATCTTTACTGGATTTCATCTGTTGCTTCTTTCTGCAATGGCTTAACCTTAAATAATTAGGCTTTCAAAGCAAGACAGGCAGCACAATTTATGTTATGTCTTTCCTCCACAGTTTTAACTTGATGACTCATCTGTGTTACTATGGTAGTGAACTGCACAGTTTGGATTTTGAAAGACACCTCAGAGCTGCTGAAGAAATATTTTTACCTATATATAGTTACTAGTTTCACACTATGTCAGCTTTGCACTGAGCATGACATAATACATTAAATGTGTTACTTTGTGTATACATGATATGACCAAAAGACACCCCTTCTAATAAGGACTTATAGTCCAAATCTGTGCCTGACCTCACTGTGTCCTACAACCCCAAATCAGAAGAAAGTTGGTAAAGGATTGAAAATGCAATGTAACAAATACACAATGTTCCTTACGTTTACTTTGACTTTTATTTTATTGCAGACAGTGTGAACCTGGGTTGTTTTGTCTGGTCAACTTAATTTCAAAATCAGTTCATTTATGCAAACATGCAATTCAGGAATTAAAAAAAACCATTTACAAACATTTGGAACTGTACAGCATTTACCACTTTGTATTGTTGCCATTCCTTTTCAACACACTTTAGACGTTTTGGCACAGGGGATACCAAGTGAATTAGTGTTGATTCTTCAACTTTTGATTCTTTCTTTAGACGTGCAACAGTACAGAATTGTTGTAGTTGTTTTAAAATTCCGCACACATTCCCTATTGGGGACAGGTAAGAACTGAAGGCAGGCTAGTCCTGTACCCATACCCTCTTTTTCAATAGCCTTGCCTTTTTAATGTGCACAGCACGTAGTTTTGCATTGTGTTGTTGAAAAATGCATGGACGTCCTCCAAAAGGTAACTCCGTCAAAGCAGCATATGTTGCTCTAAGCTCTGAGTGTACTTTTCTGCATTAATGCTGCCATCACAGAAGTATAAATGCACTCATACAGCCCCTTGCCATGACAGACCTTGGATTTTGGACTTGTAGTGGATAATAATGTGGAAAGTGTCTGAAAATAATAAGACTCTTTTTTGTCTTTGGTCCGGAGCATACAGCATCCATTAAAAAAAAAGACCTGGAATACTGATTCATCTGACCGTAATACACGTTTTCATTATGTGACGGCACAACCTAGGTGCCTCCAATCCGAGAAAGGTCGATGCCGTTTCTGGACATGGTTAATATGTTTTAAGTGGTATTTTCTAATGTAACTGCAATGTAGTGCTTGAAACAGGATTGCCAAAGTAATCCCTTGCCCATGTGGATGTTAGGGCTTGCGCCGTGAGCCCGTTTTCGTTCTTCGCCGCGTTTTATTATTTTTCCCCGCTCACTTAGTGTTCTGTTTCCGTTTGTTCCCCTGCGCTTGTTTTCATTTACCGATGATCAATTGGTTAGTTTCTTTTCGCGACACACCTGTGTTCAATTTTGTTCTTTACCCTTTTGATTATTTAAGCCCGCTGATCATGTACACACACACCTTGCACATTGTTGCATGTCGCAACATGCAATGTGTGTGCACACACGCTTCTATTTCGTTTTGTTTTGCCGAGTCCTTTTGGACTCCGCCGCTCGGATACTTCACAGCTGATGGTGCGGAGGAAGTGGTGCGTTGGAGGCCGCCCTTGGACTTGCGGCCATAAAGGGTAGCCCCCGGATCCTCGGCCATTGGAGGCCGTCCCTGGGTCCCCGGCTATAGAAAGAAGTTTCCTTTATTTAATCCCCATTATTATCTTTTTATTTTCTTTTCGTTCAGGCTCTTTTTAATTTCTGGGGGTTTATTATTATAGAGGCCATCCCGCCTATGCTGGGCCGAGCTACTCTGCGGACCCTCAGCACTTAAGCTGCTGCACGGTCCCTCGGCTCCTAAGCCGTCTTGGGTCCCTCGGCGCCCACACTGGATCTCTGGACCCTTGGCTGGTTAAGTGTCTCTGGACTCTCGTGGTATCCTTTTGTTTATGTTAAGCTTGATTCGTTTGTTAATAAAGGATGTATATCTGTGGATACTGCATTATAGGCTCCAGTTTAAATTCAGTAGTGATCCTGGGGATTTGGCAAGACCAGAAATGGTCTTGAAGGATCCCTGGGACTCCCTATCATAACAGTGGATATATCAGCTATTGCTGAATGGCAGTTCTTGTCGTAATGCTGCCTGAGGGATTGGCCTTTACGCACGATCCCTTCCAATCTGTCTTTGATGTATGTTTTTAAGCATTTCAATAATTTTCTCATGCATTTGTTGACAAACTAGATTCTCTGTCTATCTTTTTGCTCAGCAAAGACTTCGCCTTTCTTGGATGCTGCTTTTGCACCAAATCATGATTACAAGCACCTGCTGACAAACCCATTTGAAATTACATAATTATTACATTTTTAAAATTCATTACTAGCTCTAAAGTCTCAACTTTTGGGGACTTTCAGCAAGCATGAAATGCAGATGCAGATGTTTATTAACAAATGAAATGTTCATAAAAGTTAAGTAGACGAAACATGAACTAGCTCACTCTGCAATATAATAAAAGTCAAACTAAATGTAAGAAATGCCATGTTTTTTTTCTACTGTCCCAACTTTTTCTGATTTGTGGTGGTAAAATGTAAAAACGTGAAGGCCATTGAAACAGCAATAGGAAGAGAATTCCATACAAATACGCTTATTTTTGCATCTACTTTTTGTTTTAGACAAAATATTGGCTATATAGTGTTTTTATACTTTGTATAAAATACTTTTTATACTTTGTACAAAATGTTATCATATCATAATATTATGAATTAATAAATTCCATTATATGCCATGGTTTTGCCTTTAGGTTGGTGGCTGCCTAAGCCTATTAGTCTGAACCTAAAATAAGCTTGAGCTGAGTATTTACTGAAAAAGGAATGTCCAAACCTTTTCTGTGGCCTGAAATGGTGTGAATAGGAATGGCACATTATTCTCCCCTTTTTTGTTGTTGCAGAGAAAACGTGAAATATTTGTGAAAATGAAACATTTCATTTCGCTGGCTTTTCGGCACTTGGCCCACATTGTCTCTGCCCCAAACAAAGTATACCTTGATTAAGTCCATGGGCTTATATGTGGCACATACGTACAATAAAATGACTTACAATTGGCACAGCATTAAATCATTCATTCTGTTGTGGGGAGATCATGCGTTTAAATAATGACATAGCAATGGCCCATAGTCCTCAAGAATACAGTTACTTTCAGTGTTGCTGGACAGATTTCTGTCGGTTCATGCACTCTTTAAAATGTGTTTAACTACTCTACAAAACGATGTGGGGGTTGGCTTCACAGATAAAGTAAGCCCTTACCCTTGCAGACTGATAACTGTTGAGTGATAAGAGAGGGTTAGGTAGCAGAAGGAAATTTGTTACCACTGGGTTGGGGGAGCGTCATGTTAAAAAGCTGTGGTTTTTCTGCTTTGATTTTAACAACTTTACTGAAAGTAGGCGAGACCGCCAGGTCATCCTCACTATAAATCAGGAAGTGTGACAACATCTAAGAGAGAGCCGTTTATAGACTATTTGTCATACTGGAGCACACAGAATGTAAAGGACGCAGTTTTACCCCTCTGCTAGCTAATCAGTCATAGACGCACAGCTGAGCATGCAAAATAAGCCTGTAGATTTTGCACTAAATTGGACGTTACTCTGGCATGGATGATAACTACAAAAAATGTTGTATGAAGTGATATTTGTTTAATGCAACATTGACACCGTGGTATTTCAAAACCACAAACCTATTAATAAGTACAAATGTTAGGTCTGGAATAAATCCCTTAATTGTTATGTGAGCTTCTAAAAGTACATTTTTAGTAACCACAGGCTTTACCCAGCAGCTTAATTCCACGGAAACTCAGTTGACCCTCAGAGACGGGATTTAACAGGTTAATATTGAGACAACAAGAACACCTGTTTGGATTGGATTATATCCTTTTTTTATTTGTCAACTCATTAAGATAGCAAAGGAACCACCCAGTAAATATATCACTATGTTTATGATGCTTGACTATTTTCATTCCAGTTCTGAAAATGTTCCATACCATAAATCATCATGATAACACAATGACAACACATGCCACACGAGGAAACCAGTGTACCTGCAGAAAACCATTTTTACCTAAAACATGATCTAATTCAGCAGTACTTTATTGTATACTCATTGAAAAAATTTGTTGAAATTGAATGCAACTTTTGTGTGATTGTAACAATGATATCTGTAAGTGATTACAATATTAGAATGAAAGGATACGTTTACTGGGGAAAACTCAGTTTTCAGCTCTGCGATAACACTGATGTGGTGGTTGTGTGTTGGTGTGTGTTGTACTGTTATGAGTAGAACAATTATAGCATTGCTATACCTGCGTTTAAAACACTCAGACAAACACAAAGCTTTGCAGCACATCTGCTGCATGGGCCCCAACTATTTTGTTACCTTGGACTGTATTTAGCACATATAGAAATAAATTAAAAATAATCAATTATGTTTCCAATAGCAATCACCATTCCAAGTCACATGGTGCTTAATAGCAGTGGAATTGTGTGTTTTTACTAAATATAACATTCACTGTCCATAACACCACAATGTCCTAAATATAACATTCACTGTCCAGAACACCACAATGTCCTAAATATAACATTCACTGTCCATAACACCACAATGTCCTAAATATAACATTCACTGTCCATAACACCACAATGTCCTAAATATAACATTCACTGTCCATAACACCACAATGTCCTAAATATAACATTCACTGTCCATAACACCACAATGTCCTAAATATAACATTCACTGTCCATA
>JAUZST010048247.1:0-25320 GCA_034779995.1 Parotocinclus haroldoi | reverse complement strand
AGCTTCTGGACATGGGTAACCTGAGGTTTCTTTTTTATACAGTAAAGTTTTAAGTGGTATTCATGAATGTAACTCTGCATTGTAGAGCTTGATAAAGGTTTGATAAGGGAATCCCTTACCCATGTGCTTCTATCAGATATTGATGAATGACGGTTCTTGATACAGTGCCGTCTGAGGGAGCAGAGAGAGATCACCCCTCTACACTTTGGGTTTTTTAGAACTGAAAATCCTCCAGATTCTGAATCGTTTAAACGATATTATGCTCTGTAGAGGCAGAAATACTGTATAGAAATCCCTTCCAATCTTTCTTTAATGGACACCGATCATCTTTACTCCTTAAACACTCAGATTTTCCTGGATGCTGTTTTTGTACCAAATCATGATTATAATCACCTGTTTGAAATTTCATCTTAATTAGTTTTCTTAACTCATTAGTACCTCAAAGTTTTCCCCGGTAATTAATTTAAGTTAACATAAAATATCTCAGGTTCATACTATCTGAATGAAATAAAAAATAAAAGACACTGTTTTTATGTGCATTTTCCTTACTTTTTCGGATTTGGGATTGTATGAGCATCTTTTAAAAAGTAGATATCCAGTGGTGCAAACGTTCTCTCCTGATGAAGTCCCCATGTTCTGGGTTTAATCATTTTCCGTACGTACAGTTAGAATTATTTAAGAGACATTCCATGAACACCAGGATTAAGTCAGTCTCGTTTCATGGCATCATCTTTTTGGTAAGTCTGATGCAAGCCCTGCATTCCTGCAAATTTTCAAACGTGCCCTCGTTGACTTCTTTTCTCAACCCACACCTATTCCCAACATATCACGCTGTGTCAAAGCGAAAGACAAAAATAAATAAAGAGCACGACTTTCCCTCACATTATCCCATGTGGCAGCAGGCGATGATGAACACGCAGCAAGAGTTCCACCATGTGCTCCTCCAAGGGTTCTACCAACTAAGGTGTGGAGTTAAAACAGCTCCGGTCGCTTTGTAATTAATTTCAGGTGTGTGAGAGTATACAGTGATGGGAACACAAACCGGCTCTTATACCCTCCTGCAGGAGCATCAATATATTCTAGAAACAAGATTTAAGAGAAGAAATGATGCCATTAATGCTCACTTAGTTCACTTAGAATCCAACGCATATAATCTGGGATTTGATCTAGATCAGATTCCAGAATAACGTAGAGCTATAAATATAATTTATAGTCAGAGCTAAACATCTCATGGTGCGTAAATTATCCAGGCTAGAGGTTCATCTTCCAACAGCTGGACCCGACGAGAATGAAAATCATTTTGAGTTTTGAGTTTTCATTGGTAACAGCATGTTTGTCTGAATTAGTGATCAGTCGTTATCCCAATAAGTTTCATTTATCAGAGGAAATGTATTAGGAAAACCTGTGAAATTGAAACAAAGATGACGCAAGCAAATGAATGTAAAATAAAATGTTTAAACACCCCAGTTAAAAAAGATAAAAACATTAACCACAGCTTAAAGGGAACAAATGTTTTTATCATTTCATTTGATAGCATTTTAATGCATTATCTATACAAAAATGTAAAACACATTTAATAAACTAATCATTATTATATAGTACACATTATTTATTCTGTATTTATATATTTTACCAAATATATGCCCCATGTTTACTTCATATTCACTCTCCATTTACCCTACATTTATAATACATTTACCCCAAATTAATCCCATGACACCCCATACCTCATGTTCACACCTTCCTCACATTTTCTCATATTCACCCCCTTAGCTCATATTTACCCCATATTCACCTCACCTTCCTCACATTTACCCCATATTTCTCATATTTTTTTCACATGTATCACCCATTATTCATCCCACATTTACCTAACAAATGCCCCATGTTTGCCACATATTTACCCTGCATTTACTCCACATTTATAATACACTTATCCCAAATTCATGACATGACACCCCATACATAATTCACAATACATATATCACAGTTACCCCATTTTCACTCCACCATCCTCACATCTACCCCATATTCACATCACCTTCCTCATATTTACCCCATATTTACCCAACCTTCCTCATATTTACCCCATATTCACCCCACCTTTCTCACACTTACCCCATATTCACCCCACCTTTCTCACAGTTACCCCATATTCACCCCACCTTCCTCATATTTACCCCATATTCACCCCACCTTCCTCGCAGTTACCCCATATTCACCCCACAGTTACCCCATCTTCACTCCACACTCCTCGCATTTACCAAATATTCACCCAACCTTCCTCACATTTACCCCATATTCACCTCCAGCGTTGTCACATTTACCCCATATTTATAAGACATCCCTCGCACATTCATCCCTTATTTACCTTGCATTCATCACATTTACCCCCATTCATGGCATGTTTACAAAACATTCACCTCACATTTGCCCCACACTCGCCCACTTTTACTCCACAACTTCCTTTCAAAGATTCAGTCAGGTGAAAAACCTATCCAAATTAACTATTACTGAAATACATGTAGTTTATCTTATTGTAATAAAACTGCTTACGTAATCATTCCATAAAAGGTTTAATCTGGTTAAGCTGGACTAATATTAAAGTTAGACATTTACAGTTAGCAATTTGGCAGATGTTCTTATACAGAGTGACTACAATTTAGAACTAATATAGTTTTACAGCGCACAATCCAATCACGTCTGCTCTAGGACCCAACTATGGCACCTGGGCCTTCTAGTCCATAGTCCAGTACCTTAACTGCTACATCTCCACAATCCCTGTTGTGAAACGCTGAAAGAGTAAAAACAAGGAAGAGTCTGAGCATGTTTAGGGAATTCCCTCTAAAGCCACCTACTGGTCAAACTAACTCTGTCTCTGTTTCTGTCTCACTCTGTCACTCTCACTCTCTCTCGCTCACTCTCAGTTTACACCCCTTAACATTTTTCCATTTGTTGTTTCATTATTGCTTACTTTTTTTTTACAATTTACATTCACAATTAGGAGACGTCTTATTCAGAGAGACTCAGAACTGATTCAGTCTTAAATGAAAAACTATTGAGGGTTAAGGTTTTGCTTAAGGACTTATCAGTGGCAGCCTGGCAGAGGTGGGATTTGAACCCTGCATCCTCTGGTCCACAGTGTTGTACCTTCACTGCTTGGCCACCACAGTCCTAAATGTTGGTGTGATTTGTTGACCTGCTTATCTCGGTTAGGATCACAGAAAGGTTTCCTGACTAAGTAGATCACTGAGCTCTGGAACCGGACCACCAGACACGTCGAAAGCCCCATGCTGGACTTGTTTCCAGCCACAGGAGCTGTGCAACAATGTATGTTTTTAACAACAGACGTTTCCAAGCAGCTTTAGAGTAGCATAGTCTAGAGCTGGAGGAGGGGCAAGAAACTCCCTGACATGCAAAACCAAGAAATCTCAAAGGCTGAAATAAGGAAACGATCCTCATCAGGATCAGGATCGTTGTCAGTTGTCACGACTTTTATTTTAAAAAATAGACCTAACACGGAATTCGAACCGAGCCGTATATTTGTCGCCACTGAGTGGTGAGCAAGTCGAGTTTGTTGAAGGCTGACATCCCTTCTTTCATCCCGCTGTCCTGTTTGTACCTCCAGACGATTTATGAACTGAGCAGCTGCTTTTTTCAGAGAGCTGCACATCCTGACACTCAATACACCACAAAAAGAGATTACAATCCAATACAAATGCCGGCTGTGTACCAAACGAGCTATTACACAAGTTTATATAGGGCATAGAAATAAATATTTAGCTTTCATTATTTAAGCAGAGACAGGAGAGACAGGTCGAGGCAAAGAACCCGCAGAAGAAAGACCCATCCGTCCACGTCCAGTCAATAGAACCTCCTGCGCCGACAGCCACAAAAACCTATTCAAGTTCACCGTCAGATTTTTTCCCTCCCCTTTGCCCGTCTTGTTGTCAAAATAAAGAGGAAGTTGGCAGTTGCTCAGGGCTCCAATTACCTCTCAGACAAAACCAGTTTATTCCCTATTTTTTCTGCTTTTACTCACTGAGAACCTTCCTGAGTCGGGAATGAAAGAGCATTACCTCATTTTGTCCCCGGAGGACTGCGCGCAGCCACTTAGCCGGCGCCGATGACACCGCCGTGGGTCAGGAGGTCCATTTGAGACGGGGAAAATCTGAAAATTGAAGGAAACGTTAACCATTCGAGTTCTGCTCACTACATCCTTGGCTGTCACTTCAGAAATTATAGATGATGTAGATATGCAAGTTTATGTAGCTGAAACCCCAAATCAGAAAAAGATGGGATGGTACGGAAAATGCAGATAAAACAAACTGCACTGTGTTTTATACATTTACCTTGACTTTTATTTCATTGCAGGCAGTGTAAACTCGAGATATTTCATGTTTTCGCAGCATCAGGGCTGCAACACATTCCAAAAAATCTTGGGACAGGAAAAATTTAGGGCTAGTAATGTGATTAAATTTGTGTCCACAAAGGGCAGGTCTCTGAGGAGCAAAGTTGGGCAGAGGATCTCCAGTTTATCAGCAAATGTTTATAAACAATGTTCCTCAATGAAAGATTGGAAGGGATTTCCATATTTCTTTCTTAAAGGCCATTAAAGGTGCAGGCAATCTCTCTCCACTCCCTCAGACAGCACTGCATCAAAAACCATCATTCATCAATAGCTGATAGAAGCACATGGGTAAGGGCTTCCTTTATCAAACCTTTATCAAGCTCTACAATACAGAGTTACATTCACAAATACCACTTAAAACTTTACTGTACAAAAAAGAAACCTCATGTTATCCATGTCCAGAAGCTCCGCCCACTTCCCTGGGGTTTGCTGCATCTAGGATGGACCATCACCATGGAAACAGGGATTGTACATACTGTCTGCAATAAAATAAAAATCAAAGGAACCTTTTTTCTGATTTGGGCTGTTACCCCTCAGAGCTTCGACTCACATTCTAAAGTTAATAGAGCTCAGATTCTTCTTCCTGTACAACTTCCCAAAATTGCAGGGTTAAAGTTTATCTGGATGGATCTGAGTGGTTTTCACATTTCCATCTCAGTTTATATGCAAGTCAAGTGGCTTCTCTGCAATTCAAATTTTAGCCATTTTATTCACGTTCAGACTGTGTATCTGCCACTGCTTCTCTCTTTCGGTGTGTGTGTGTGTGTGTGTGTGTGTGTGTGTGTGTGTGTGTGTGTGTGTGTGTGTGTGGGTGTGTAAAACGTGGCACCCATGAAAAACACTCGTTCCTCTAAGCACTTCTTCTAACACAGACATCTGAGCTCTGCCATCTACAGCACGAATACATCCAGAGGGATAATGAAAAATGGTTTGATCGTGTGTGTGTGTGCGTGTGCGTGTGTGTGCGTGTGTGTGTCTCCCGGCTGAGTAAAATACCTTTCTTTTGTGCTCTGACTCAGTTAAGAGAATTAAAGTTTGCACAAGTTGCGAGTTGCTTCTCATTTTTTGCTCTTCTTTCGCAGGGTGAAGAAAGAAGGTCCATTGTCAGAAGAATTGGGACACAAACCAACATGGACAAAAGTTCTGGGACACGGGGGTACTTTTGACCATAAACCATTTTTTCTTCACCCTGCAAAAGAAGAGCAAAAATGAGAAATGACTCGCAACTTGTGCAAACTTTAATTGGTCAAAAGTATTGGGACACAAGCCCACTTCCGGAGAAAAATCTCTCTCTCTCTCTCTCTCTCTCTCTCTCTCTCTGTCTCTTTCTTTGTCTCTCTCTCTCTTTCTTTCTCTCTCTTTCTTTGATTATGTGTTGATGCTCTTCGGTGGCCCTGCAGGAGCAGGAACAGGCTGAAAATTTCATTAGTTATTTATTGATGAGATCTCAGTCAATTGGAACTCTGTTTACCGAGAGGGCGAGCTTCGGCGCTCGAACCTAAACGGCATCAGAGTGATATCGATGATCAATGGTATGAGAACCCATTAATTCCATAGTTCTTCATTAAAACCTGCTAAAGTGTGGATTTATGACAATAACACCATTACATACAGCACAGTCATGCACTTCATACTGTATATTCTTTCTCCCCCTTTTCTTCTTCCACACATTTCTGTGATTAATAAATCCTGAATCGTTTATGGTACAGAGTCGGTTTAAACAATGTTCTATGAGGAGGCTGTCAGGTGACTGTAGGGGTGGCTGTGTGGAAGCTGTGGGGTGGCTGTGAGGTGACTGTGGGGTGAGTGTGAGGTAACTTTGGGGTGGCTGTGAGGAGTGGCTGTGCGGAGGCTGTGGGATGGCTGTGAGGTAACTTTGGGGTGGCTGTGGGGTGGCTGTGAGGTAACTTTGGGGTGGCTGTGGTGAGGCTCTGGGATAGCTGTGAGGTAACTTTGGGGTGGCTGTGTGGAGACTGTTGTGGATGTGAGGTGGTTGTGGGCTGGGTGTGTGGAGACTGTGGGGTGCATGTGAGGTGACTGTGGGGGGTTGCTGTGGGGTGGCTGTGTGGGGACTGTGTGGTAACTTTGGGGTGGCTGTGGTGAGGTTCTGGGATAGCTGTGAGGTGGTTGTGGGGTGGCTGTATGGAGACTGTGGGGTGCATGTGAGGTGGTTGTGGGGGGTTGCTGTGAGGTGGTTGTGGGGTGGCTGTGTGGAGACTGTGGGGTGCATGTGAGGTGACTGTGGGGGTTGCTGTGAGGTGGTTTTGAGGTGGTCGTGGGGTGGATGTGAGGTTGCTGTGGGGTGGCCGTGAGGCCGGGGGGACGGTGCTGTTAGTGAAGTTTTGTAATGTTTTTTGTTTGTTGTTCCATTGCTCTCCAAGTGCTCGAGCTTCACCTGCTGTGAGCAGAAGTGTTTAAATCACAGCGAGGCGGGAGGTTTTTTTGTGGCACTGATTTGCTGAAACCTCTCACAGATTGGCAGTGAGTCAGTGTACTGGTGTGGGGACGGTCAGCGCTCCCCGTGAAACCTGACACATGATTATTTTTCATCTAATAACCTAGTCCTCTGATGAAGAGCTGTGATTTGTGATTAGAAGTAAATCAGATGGTTTGTTGCTATTTCGCAGCTTAAGGATTTATACAGTAAATATGAATATGAAATAACGATAGGGCTGTGCATTATTTATTTGTTGTTATTACAGCTGAGAGCCATCTGGAGTTTGTTTATTCATCTATGATATTAATAAAATCATCCAGCATCCATTTCTTTATTACAATCTGGAATACAGATTGCTCTGACCACATCGCAGAGAAGTCGACACTGATTCTGGACCTTTTTTTCATTGGGACACAAGCTCATATGTAGCCAAAAGTATTGGGACATAAACCCAAATGGTACCAAAAGTATTGGGACACACCCACAAGTGGCCAAAAGTATTGGGACAAAATGATACCAAACATATTAGAAGACAAACCAAGATGTTACCAAAAGTATTGGGATATACACCCACATGGTATCAAAAGTATTGGGACACAAAAATGTTTTATGTGGCATTTATGAATGTAACTTTGTATTTGAGATATTTTAGTGGTGCTTTATAACGTAATCCAGCTGTTGATAAATGTCGGCTTCTTGATGCTACTGTCAAAGTCATGCCATACATGCCATACTTACCAAGCTGATTTCCAGCCCGTCAGAGTTTGGTTCTTGACGTTGCATTTCAGTAGACTGTTAAACGTGCAGTGGTTTCTAATACATGCTCATCCAAACCTGGATCACGTTTATTGATCCGGACTTTGCTGTCGGGAAGCAGAACGTGACTTGCTCGGTGACTAATGGCTAAGTCGTCCATCAGCCGTTTCTAAATGAAGAGGATGTTACAGTCATTAACGCGGCTGCTGGACCAACATGCATTTAGAAGGTGAAATTTGATTCAGAGTCATTTTCTATCGACTCGTCAGAGTTCAGCAAAGGTTAGAGCAGCAGCTAATCAGCGTCATGTCTTCTATCTGCTCAGAATGATTGGACAGTCTCCGGGGCCAGAGCACAGAGGGACGACACATCGTTCTAAAATCAATATGGAATTAACAGTGGCGACGGCGAGGAGGAGAGAACAAACGTATTATAGGCCATGAAGAATGAAACGTAACAACGTCTTTAATAGACCAGTGATGATGTTCCCCAGAGTTTCAGCACGACTTAGTTCCAGTTCTCAGTTATGGTTCTTAGTTCTGGGTCACAGTACCAGTTCTCAGGTACGTTACTTAGCATGGTTCTCAGTTCTGACTCCCAGTTCCAGTTCTCAGGTCTGGCTCACAGTTCCTGTACTTAGTTCCATTACTCAGCACAGTTCTTAGTTCTGGTTCTCAGAGGTGTTTGCCATGATTGTTTTTTTCTTATTATTCCGTGTAGACTTCAGTTCTGGTTCTCACTTTTGGTTCTCAGTTTCATGACACTGCATGGTCCTTAGTTCTGAGCCACATTTCTAGTTCGTATTTCTATTACTCAGTGTGGTTCTTATTTATGGTTCTCAGTTCTGGTCCTTCGTTCTGTTTTTTTATCTTTAGTTCAGGCTCTCAGTTCCATTACTCAGCATTGTTCCCAGTTCAATTTGTTTGGTCGTATTTCAATTTCACTGCATGGTTCTCAGCTCTCGGTCACAGTTCCAGTTCTCAGTTCCATTTCTTAGCATAGTTCTTATTTCTAGTTCTTATTTCTGGGTCACAGTTCCAGGTTTCAGGTTCTTTTTTTTGAATCAATCTCTGTTTTGGTTTTTAGTTTGGGTTCTATTGTCTGGCTCTTAGTTCTGGGTCACAGTTCCACATTTCAGTGCCATTATTCACCACATTTTTTTCAGTTCTGGTTCTTACTTCTAGTTTTCGATGTGGTTCTTAGTTCTGCTTCTCAGGTTCAGTTCTCATCTCTGGTCCTTAGTTCTGGTTCCCAGAGGTCTTCATCATTCAAATGCAGTTTTGAGTTCAGGTCAGTTCTGGTTCTCTACTTAGTTGTGGCTTATTTCTAGTTCTTAGTACTGTTTTTAGTTCTGGCTTTCACTTCTATTACTCAACATTATTCTCAGTTCTCGTTTTTGGTCTGGCCATCAATTCTGGTCCCAGTTCCATTTTATAGTTTGGTTTTTAGTTTTGAATCTCAGTTCTATTACATGACGTTTCGGGAAGCTTTGCTCTTAAGACAGGGAACACTTTTGGAACTGATGCACAATTATGACGGCAAACCTCACCGCGTCCAAGGCAGGGTACAAGCCATGCAGGTTCAGTGTTGGGTGGCAGGGCTGTACTGGTTTGTGTCCCACATCTGGTGAGGTTTGCATGTCTTGGTGTATCCTGTATATGTTCTGCCTGGTCAGGGTCTTCTACCTTCCGAGTTTTAGAGTTCTCTCTGTAAATGATGTCATCACACGGTTACAGAGTTTATTTTGTCAAAATTAATGTTGTGTTCTGAAAATAAGCATGGCCGTCCGGAGTGGATCTGATGCGAGTGTTTAGAGGAAGATTAGAGAGGAGCAGCGATCATGCTGTCACTGAACTACAGGATAATAAACAATCCTGTATTATCAGTAAAAAACACCTGAGTGAAAGAGCCACAGGACTTAAGGCTCTGAGCCTGAACCCGGAGCCGTCTGTTATTTAGTCACTCCTTTTTTAAAACATCAAACAAGGATGGCGTTGTGTTCTGAACCGCAACCGAGACAGAACCGGAACTTTTAACCTGATGTAACAGAAACAGAACCGGAACCTGTAACCTGGTGGATCAGAGACAGAACCAGAACCTGTTCTGTTTAATCCGTTCTGTTTTTCCTGTTCTAAGTGGAACGTGTATCGGCTCAGAGCCAAAGCTGCATCGTTAGATAATTGCAGTGCTCATGGAGGCCGCAGTAAAATGGACTGATTTGCTGTGTGGTCCGGACCTGGCCCCTCTCAGTCTCCTGCCTTCACTTAAGAGACGCTCATTAAGATTGAAAGCTAATTAATCATTCGTCCTTTACATCTCCCAAGGCTCCTGTAAACGAGTCACGTCTTCATCAGGACCAGACACATGGAGGACGTTTGTAAACAGCGGATGCCAAAATCGGTCCTGAGACGAGACGACTTACAGGAAAATATTGATCATTTATTTACGGAACGGAACGGATCAATAAACAGGATATATCAAAGTATATCCACATTTTATGGAATGTGTTACAGGTCTGAATTGCAGGACAAGGTGTGCAAAAGTTTAGGCACTCTTTTGGATGATCCTGTTCGTAAGCTGGTGGAAATCGAAGCCGTGTCTCTAACGAGCGTAATTAAGGTAAGATGTGATTTATGTTCCCGTTAAATGTTAAATCATGAGGGTTTCGAGGTCAGCCTGTACGACTTCATGATGCTAAATTAATTATCGTAAGGAAATGAAGGTGAGGAGGTTAAACTCGATCATAGAGACAACTAAAAGGTCAGTCGGTCAAGTAATTTCGGAGGGTTTGAATATTTTTGACAGTAATTAGACATCGATTTTAGCCTGTTGTGCATGTACGATATTTAAGGTTTACTATCAAAAATAAATATAATATTCTCATAATACTAAGATTTTTCTCAGCTTTTTTTTGTGAACAATTAATGTATTTTAATTTCAGTTATTTTACCTGTTCAGGGTTACTGTCACACACACAGGCAGTTTCAGCGACCAAACCCACCCAATCACGTGCACTCCGTCACCCGAATTCTGATCATGCACTCATTACACACACCTGTGTCCCATTTCACCACCATTATTTAGTCACTCCCTGTTCACTCTTTCATTACTAAGTCACTTGGTCCCTACCTTGTCATTCGGCGTTACTGTTAGTGTTTTGGATTATCGCTTTGCTTACCGTGTTTGGTTTTTTTTGCTCTCGTTTCTGCTTTTTGTCTGCTCCCTGGTTCTATATCAACTGCTCTGGTTTTTACTCTTTTCTGTTTTTGACCCTGATTTTGCCTGCCTTTTTCAATAAAGTTTGCCTGCACTGAACGCTGCATCTGCCTCCAACATCTTCCGGCACGCGTTACAGTTAGGGTAAATAAATACTATCATTTTCTTATACTTATACTTATTTTTAACCAAAAGTATGTGGACGCTGTAAGAACTTACAGTCTCATAATTTCTCATTTGGTTCCTGAACTGGCTGCTGTTTTGGTTCTTGTTCTTGTTCACATTTTCATTCTTCTTATGGTTCCTGTTCTGGTTCCTGTTTTGTCTAAAATTCTAGTTTCTGTTCTTCTTTTGGTTTTTGTTCTTGTTCATGTTATGGTTTCCCTTCTGGTTTCTGATCTGGTTCCTGTTTTTTTATTGGGTCTAGTTGTGGTTCCTGTACTTGTTCCTGTTTTGGATCCTGTTCTTGTCCCTTTATTGGCTACAGCTCTGGTTTCTGTTCCTCTTTTATGTTTTGTTCTTGTTGCTATTTTGGTTCTTTTTTGGTTACTGTTTTGGTTCCTGCTCTGGATCCTCTGTTGGTTCCTATACACTCTACACTTTAGATGCTTCATGATGCTAAATTGATTATTATAAGGAAATGAAGGTGAGGAGTTTAAACTCGATCATAGAAACAACTAAAACGTCAGTCGGTCAAGTAATTTCAGAGGGTTTGAATATTTTTATGGTAATTAGACATCAATTTTAGCCTTTTGTTGATGTACGATGATTAAGGTTTACTTAAATAGAATATGCTAATAATACCAAAACATACAGCAAAGACCAGAATGTGCACATACTCGATCGCTTTCCTTATACTGCTTAAAAAAAGGTGTGATTAATTAATTAATTAATTTATGAATGGAGAGCAGGCCGTGGTTCATGTTAGCATGAACTTTCTATGTGATGAGGTTGTTTGAGGGTAAAGTGGGATCGTTAGAGGAAGTCTAATCTCTGTCCCTTGTTGTTGAAGGGCGCGATCATGATTAATGCATCAGTGCTAATGGTATTGATTGGACAGATAATGAAATGGTCATTTTGGAGGTTGCAGGAAGCAGGACGTCACACGGGGCCTAAATCGCTTTGGGTGCGTCGGTCAGTCATTAAAAAGTGAGGAAATAAAGATAAAATAAAAAAAATGGATATAAAACTACTTAAATTCAACATTCAAATGTTATGCAAATTAAATTAAAAAACTTCATTTAATATACAAATGAAAATCCAAAATAAAATTAAAATTGTTTATGATGGTTAAAGTTTTTAATACTATTTCCATGAAATGCATGTGCAGTCTTAAAGAACATTAAAAAAACACTAATAAAATAACTAAGATGTGAGATAACAAACTGGGCCAATAAATTATTAAAATATAAATGTTATTATTATTATAAAAATCTATTAAATGAAATTTGAATAAAGGACATGGAAATGGAAATTTCAAAATAAATTAAAAATAGTTTGTTTTAAATAGTAATTATAAATAGCATTTATATTTTAGCGTTGCTATTGTTATTATTACTACAATAAATATATTCAGTAATATACTTTCGTTAGTAATAATGTTCTACTTTGAAAAAATATTTTCTTATTGTTAATTAAGACATATTCAACAAAGTATAATAAATGCATAACAGTAACAATAATAATAATAATAATAATAATAATAATAATAATAATAATAATAATAATATTTTTAGATATTATAAATATACAAATAATGCAACATTTAGGGGATATTTCATTTTTGTTAGCAGTACATTTTATTTATTTATTCTTTTCTGTCTTTCCTTCTTTCTTCCATTTTTGCAACCTATTTTATGTTCTTTTATTTTTTTATTTCTCTTTTTTTTCTGTTGTCAGAATAATTTAATTCACAATTAATTTTTTTCTTTTCTTCCTTTTTCTTCCATTCTTTTATTCTTTTTCTTCCATAATTAAAAACACTTTATTTCTCTTTTGTTTCAAACAGAAAGATTTGTGTTTTTTTTTTATTTTTTTTTTTTTACATATTTCTTTATTATTCTTATTTATTTATATATTTTTTTTTACATTTTTTTTTTTTATGCTTTTATGACTTTCTTTTATAATTTCCTTTTTCACTGTGTCCTATAGTACATAGTTTTTTCTTACACTAATTTTTCCACTGTTTGTTCTTGATTTCTTGTTTTGTTTGTTTGTTTTTTTTAAAACTTTTGAATACTTTTGACACACACCTGTGATTGAGTTTCTAATTTTTACCCCTCTGCTCTCCTCCATCGGCGTTTGTGGCTTTGATCCTGTATCCAGGCAACAGGGGCGGGTGTTAATCACAGTCGGAGCGACGTGTCGATGAGAGGACTGTGCATCATTTTGTTGAGGTGGGTCACAGGTGATGGGAACGAATCCAAAAATCCACTACATCCATCTGCTCTCACTTTTGGTCAAACAAGAGAAGCAGCTGAGACTGAGGAGCGATCTGTCCATCATCAAACCTCCGGCTTTATCTGCACCCTCACGCTTCACCACAAATAAAAATACACAAAATAAAAACACAGGGCTACCCTTCTGTCAGTCCATCCAATTAAATGTAAAATAAGTGTAGACAAAAAGCAAACTATAGTTTTTATGCCTATAGCTGTAGTTAATACTTTATTTTCCTTAGACTTCTTTAGAGTTTCTTAGTTTTATAGTTCTTCATTTTATTTACCTGGAATTTCTTAGTTGTCTTTATATAGTTGTATCTTTTTAATGTTTGCTTTCTTTGATGGTAATGTCTTAGTTATTTTTATTCTATATTTGTACTTTCTTATTTCTTCATTTTTGTTTGGTGTATTCTTAGTTTTTTTTTGTTAAGGTCACTAGTTTTCCTAGTTTTTTATATTTTAGTTTTCTTATCTTTCTTTTCTATGTTTGTGTTCTGCTTTTTCATTTGTACCTTCCTATTTTTTTCTTTTCTTTAAAAAGAAGTTTTTCCATTTTCCTTAGGTGTAATGTTTTAGTAATTTGTTATATCTTTAAATATTCAATCTGAATCAGTAAAATTGACAAAAAGTGATTTCGCTTTTTGTTTATAACACGTTTTCAGACTGATATCCAAATCTAATTAATAAATCCAAATCTAATACATAATAAGCACGTGTTATATAAACGTGTAAATAAACGTGTGCTGTACCTGGAGTCGTTTCTCCGGGGCAGTGGTGTTACCCATTAATTTTTTTTAGGGTCTGAGGCACGGGCGCTCCCTGAGCTGATCCAAGTTTTGTTTATAAAAATGTCAGAAGTAATAAATGTGAACATTAAATCACTGATAAATGCAGCTCACTGCTTTATGACTGTTTGGAGTCTGGAGTATAAAATAAATGTTATGATTACATCCTTGTACAAATCATAATCCTGCTCGACTCAGAATGGGTTTAGTCCATCACACGGAACTTCAGATTCAGATCAGAGCACGACTATGTCATTAATAACAAATATCAATCAAGTCAAGTATGGATTTATTTATTACAATTAATAAACAGGTAGTTTAGCCGATATTCCTCTCTCTATTCCAATCTAAAGTCTAGACTAAATGTCCGAGTGTTTTTTAATTTACAGTGGTCTCTGGACCCTCTGCCCTCGTCCTGACCTCGTTCTGTTTATCTGAAATTGGACACTCTCATTTCGGATCAGACAGACGAGACGTCCAGAGGCGTGAAGTGGATTCGTTTCTCTGTCTGACACGTCTCAGGTCTGCAAATATCCGATATGTCAGTGCTGTCACCTCAGGAGCTTCACCGACCCCTCACTTTTAACATTTCTAAAAAGAAAACGATTCAGAATTACATCAGCACATCCTCAAATTCTTTCCTTCTCTCTCCAGCATTTCCAAATAAATAAAGGGTTCTGTTATGACATCACTCCACCTGTAACATACATAGAAGTTTCTTTTATTGCATTAGGCTAAGTTTTATATTTCACTTTTAGTTGTTGTGTTTTAGTTTAATTTCATAGTTTAGTTCTACTTTTGACTTTCTACATTAGTTTAGTCTACATCTATTAGTTTTATATTGCATTTAAATGTGTCTGATATTTGAAAAAAATGAAAAAAGGAAAGTTATTATTAGTAATTAGTTATTAGTAATACTTCTACTTGTTCTATTTTGTATTTTTTTTTTTTCTAAATTCTATTTTATACTTCTAATGTCTTTGTTTCTTAGTTACTCAATATATAGTTTCTTATTTTTTCTTTCCTTTAGTTGTAATTTATTATTTCATGATTTGCTTTATTTGAAAATCCTTCATTTTCTGTTGTTGTAGTTTCTTACATCTTTGTTTTCTTTAACTGTCATTTCTTATTTATTTACTTTCTTTACTTGTATTTTCATTTTTTGTTTTATTTAGTTGTAGTTTCATAGTTCTTTATTTTGTTTGTGATTTCTTATGTTTTATTTTTAGTTGTAGTTTGTAATTGCATCATCTTCTTTAGTTTTAGTTTCGTATTTATTTATTTAGTTTTTTTATTTATTTATTTATTTTCCTCGTTTCTTATGTATTTGTTTTCCATAGCTGTAGTTTAATTTTTTTTAGTTTTCTTTAGTTATAGTTTCATAGTTCTTTCTTTTCTTGTAATTTCTCAAGGTTTGTTATTATTTTCTTTAGTTCTGGTTTCTTATTTTTTGTTTTCTTTAGTTTTAGTTCCTTATTTATTTATTTATTTATTTTATTTTGATTCTTACATTTGAATTGAGTTTTATTGAAATTTTATTTAGATTTTATTTAGATTCTTATTTATTTGCTTTTTTTAGTTGTAGTTTTTTTGGTTCCTATGTTTTCTTAAGTTTCTTATTCATTTGGTTTCTTTAATTGTAGTTTCTTAGTAACTGATTTTATTTAGCTCTAGTTTTTTATATTTAGCATTTTTTAGGTTTTTCATTTTCTTTGATTCACCAGTCCATCAAAAGAAAAGCAGGGATGATCCCTCTACAGACCTAACCTCCCTCAGACACCCGAGGACCAATTTCATTTTGATTTATCAATTTTTTCCATTTTAGAAAGTTATATCTGCATTTTTTTCTGACTCAACCGATATTTAGTGATGCTAATAGAGGAGCTGATTTAGTTAAAGTGTGTGTTATTGGATCTGTAACTCCCTCCATTCCTCTAGTACTAATTAAAACCTGAGGATCAAAGTAAATGTCAATTAATCTAAAGAAGATTCACTAAAAGCTCTTTTATTTCATTACCATCATTACATACAGGATTTCAAAGAATATTTACAGAACCGTACTGCAGCAGAACCTGACCCTATTCAAAGTCTTCTTTACTTTAAACTTGTATTTTCTAAATGATTGATCAGGATTAAAAAGTAGTAAAAAGTCGTGGTTTGAATGATTGTTCAGGTTTTGCAGAAGCTCTGCAGGTTATCTTAACTGATTAACCTCTTATTTCCACCATAATGTGGAGCCAAATGTAATCTCTGTCTAATTTAAATTATCTCATGTTTAAGAACGAAGAACTCGCCTCAGCTTCTGTAAGATCCTACAGCATGTCACTCAGTCTTAATGCCCCCCTTCACAAAAAAAGAAAAGAAAATTAAAGAACAAAACTCATTCTGCAGGAGATGTAAAATCCTCATGAATTATTCACACTGCTTCAAAATACATTTTAAATAAAACGTGTATCCATAAAAATAGGACGATAAGATTTTATCTGTATGACAGTCCAAAATCAACACATGTGCACGCACACACACGCACACACAAGCTCACACATGCACACACACACACACACATAGAGAAGTCTGAACACAGCAACCCAATTAAACACAGTACTGTAGAACACTAGATGCTAATTTAACAGCCCTGAAAAAAACACTTATAAAATAAAATATTCAAGCAAACTAACTAACTAAACTTTTTCTTTCCACTGTATTTTATTAGAGCTGCCTTTAAACCAAATAAAAAAATGCAACTATTAATTATATTACACATTATCTATAAAAACACATTATCTATACAAATTATTTGTAAAATTATATATATATATAATTATTATTTATTTATTTATTTATTTTTTCAAGACTTAAGTAATGAGGAATGCATTGATTTATTGATTTATATATTATGAAGTTCAATATATATACATTTGCAGTATTCGCACTATTGTTATTATATTTAATTATTTTTATTTTAATAATAAATGCAATGCTCTATGTATTATATATTGCATATGCTTTATAATTGGATTAATTATATATAAAAATGTAATATATTTAACTGTATATTTAACTTTAACAATATATATTTTTAATAATAAATGAAATCAATAATCTTCAATAATGTAACAGATATGTTTAAAATATGTAAATTTTATTTTAACTAAACAATTTCATTGTTAAAATTACATACAATTATATTAAAATATTTATTTGTATTTATATTTATTTGAATAGGGTCATGTTCTGTTGCAGTACGGTTCTGTATATATTCTTAGACATCCTGTATGTAATGATTGTAATGTAATAAAAGAGCTTTTAGTGAGCTTTTAGTATATATAAAAACATGTACATATGTAATGTTTATTTCAGCTAAATAAATAAAAAAAAATACAGTATTAACTTTTTTAAATTGAATTCTTTATTTTAAAATAATTTTCACCTAATAACATGGGAATGGTATTTAAGCTTCAGGCCTAAGAAGAAACTTCATATAAGTGTAAATGAGATCCATAATGACATTAAGTTAATAATTTTTCGTTAAAGTGAAATATTAGTACAATATCGTATTACGAGTTGCGTTGGACTGAATCATTAGGAGCATTTAAGGGGATTGAATTCCTATCAGATGAAGCTAAATCTCCTGTTTGATTGGATCAGGTTGATTTATTAACTCAAATTGGGAATGGATTAAACAGCCAAAGGTGAACATGAGCTGTGAGTGAGAAAATGTGCATCCTGTCACCATCTATCCTCCTTCACAGGACCTGATGGGGATGATTTTGGCTTTGCTTCCTGTTTTCAGCGTGAGGTCCGGGGAAATGTCTGTCTGGAGGAGAGGACAGAGGACGTTCTGTAGGACACAACAGTCATCTGTGGGTTCTGTTTACATGATTCTGCTTTATCTGAACAATGATGGTTTGATTAATATTTATGGAACAGTGAATCACAGAGGCCCATTTCCATTTTGTCATCGACTACAGAGACTGAAGAGAAATGGACATCAGAAAGTGCTTAATGTTCTGTAATGACCAAAAGGACCCTAAACTTTAGCTTGGGTTTAGTTACTATAAAAAGCAAAAATAAATAAATGTTGCAATGATACTAATGATGATAATAATAATAATAATAATAATAATAATAATAATAATAATTTCTAATGATTACCAACTTAAAAATATCCATTAATATATATTATTTTACTTTTAGAATTTAATAATTTACTGTTTACATTCAGTTTTTAAGATTGTAATCATTAGAAATTCTTCTTCTTCTTATTTCTATTGCAACATTTATTTATTTATTTATTTATTTATTTTTGCTTTTTATAATAACTAAACCCAAGCTAAAATTTAGGGTTATTATTATTATTATAGGCATAGTATTATTTTTTATTTTTATCATTATTATATGTATTATTATTTTTTTTTTGTTTTAATTATCTGTATAATTAATAACATGTATTAATTATTATAGACATATTACATTATGATTGTTATTATTATGTCATTATTTGTAATATTTTTAATAAATAAATAATTGTTTGTAAAATAATTTAACTACATTTCAAATAATTTGTGATTGTACCATTTTATAATGTTTATTTGCAATGATTGGCTTAAATGTGTTCCTTAAAGAAAGGTTTAAAGAAAAAATAATTAAAACAGCATAAGGGTGCACAAGGGCACAAGTAAATATGAATTAAAAAGGGTAAATATATAAAAATATTAGTGGGAATAAGTTTTAGTTGAAGTGTATTTACTGGATGTATGATGTAATATGTAATATGTATGTGCTGTAACATGGAGTTCAAACTCCCAAAGCAATATTTCTGCAGATATTCTGAGTGGCGTCTCGTGCTCTCGATCTGAAGTTCAAACGTGCTAAACATAAATCGATATTTCGGTCAATTAACACAGAGCCTGACATTTAGCAGAAAGGACACGGCGGCTTGGATCTCGCACTGCATCAGCTCGGGTTTGTTTAATTCTCCAGCTGCGTGGAGTTTTCGGGGTCGAGTCTCTGTCTACTGATCTCTCCTGAGTCAGCGAGGCGCATTAATAAAGCGCTCCGATCGACGAGGGCGGCATACCTCTCAGCTGCTTAAACGCCAATGCAAAATGGATGGGTCTCTAATAAAAGGTGTTCTGTTTTACCAACACAGAACATGCTGAAGTGTTCAGAGGGCTGATTAAGTACAACTCTCTGTACACATGGCTAGGCAAGACATCTTTACTCCAAAAAGTCTTTAGTGATTTCTGCAAGCTTAAACACTAATGCAAAAGCTGTATAATCTGATACTTACATCTGAGAGGCAACACATGATGAGATGTCCTGCACTTATCACTGAGTTATTAGTGCCCCTCATATCACTACTAGGGTTTCTTTCCTTCTGCTACAGAAGACTTCGCCCACCAGGAGGCAGCGGGTAGTACCACGCTAAACCGCTTGTTTTGCCTTTTGTTACTTGTATCTCGCCTCGCGTAGTTACTTGAATTACGCCTTGCTTAGATATTTGGGTCTCGTCTCGCCTAGTTTATCCAAGCCTCGTCTCGCCTAGTTGTTCGGCTCTCGCCTAGTCTTGATATTTGTCCCTCGCCTCGACCATGTTCCCTGGCTATTAGAGGCCATCCCTGTTCCACCGGCTGTTGGAGGCCGTCCTTGTCCATGTCCATGCTCGTCTCCTGTTAGAGGCTGTTCTCACTCGTCGCCCGTTAGAGCCTTTTTTCTTTCCTTGCCTTTTGGAGGCTGTTTTCGCTCCTCGCTTCTCTGAGGGCGTTTTTTGTTTTTTTGGCTCTGTTTTCATTTTCCCGGCCCGTACGCAGTTTTTGATGCCTCGGTCCACTCGCCGTACTTGGTGCCTCTGCCCGCTCGCTGCTCAAATTCCGTCCCTGTTTTTGTTTTCTTTTATGATTTTTATCATGCAGGCAACCTTAGTTTGGCTCTTAGCAACCCCTTGGCTCCCAGGCCGCTCCTCTGGACCCTCGGCTCCCAGGCTGCTCCTCTGGACCCTCAGCTCCCAGGCCGCTCCTCTGGACCCTCAGCTCCCAGGCCGCTCCTCTGGACCCTCGGCTCCCAAGCCGCTCCTCTAGACCCTTGGCTTCCAAGCCGCCCTTCTGGACCGTCTTGTATGCTCTGTTTTTTCCACCATGCCTCTCTTCTCAGCCGAGACTCTGGGTTCCTGCCCTGCTGGAATGAGGTGGCGCGGCTTCCCACTTACCTTCTGGGGCTACAGGAGGACCGCAAGAATCTCTGCTGGGGGGCGTTCCGGTTCCGTCACGGACTGACATGGATACTTAGTTTCACTCTTCTCCTGACATACTAGTAAAAAAAACCCTAAAACAACAGCGAATATATAAATGTAAGTGTATTACTAAAAATATGCAAAAAGGGGTTGCAACGAGGCGTAGGACCGTCATGTCAACGGCAAAGTCGAATTAGCTCTCCCGGTAAAGAACATGGCAAAGCTGAACCAGAGGTTATCTTACTAAGTATCTTGAATGAGCTAAAGGACTTTAGACGTGACAATAAACAACAACTGGCTGATATGAAGCAAGAATTGAGCAGAACGAAGACCAGATTAGAACAAGCAGAGGAGCGAATCGACGAGGCTGAAACGAGACTCCAAGCAGCAGCGACGGTAATTCAGTGCCTTCTCCGACGCCAAACAGATATGGAAGCTTAGCTAACTGACCAAGAAGGGTGCTCCCGTAGAGATAATCTCCGCATTTATGGCATCCCCGAAGAAGCTGAGGGAAAGGATATGATCAGCTTCCTGGAGAATTTACTGAAGAATGCACTTGATTTTCCACATGATGAACAACTAAGAATTGAGAGAGCACACAGAGCACTGGTCCCAAAACGAACCGGTTCAAGGGAGAGACCAAGATCTATACTTGCTAAATTTTCAAGCCATAGAACAAAGGAAGAAGTTCTCAAAGGAAGAGTTTTTTTTGTAACAACATCCGCTTTTATGTGGATCATGACTATCCTCGTACACCTCCAAACTTCTCGGCGCAGGACCCAGCTCTTCATGCCGCTTCCAGCCTCGCCAGCCCCCTCAGAGCCCATGGAACTCGGTAGGGCCTGTTTCTCGTCCCTGGTACGCCTACTTCTGGGGGGGCAACATCAGAGCTTCTCAGAACTGTGAATTGATTCTTAAAATGCGTCCCTTAATGAACTTTTGTTCCCATGCGGGGACAGTAGCTGGCGAACAATTTTATTTCAAACAGGATCGTCTCTGCAAGTAAACAACAAAAATATAATTAAATAAAATCAGACATTAGGTTGTTGTTATATGGTTGCTATGCTATTTCTCTGTGGTCGCTGTGTAATTACTAGGTTTGTTGCTAGGCTGTTGTTATTTGGTTGCCTGACAGGTTTTTGCTACATGATTACTATGTGCTTGCTAGGTTGTTTCTACATAGTTATTATGTAGTTTTTATGTGGTTACTAGGCTGTTGCTATGTGGTTGCTAGGTTGTTGCTACACAGTTCTGTTGTAATTGCTACATGGTTACTAGGCAGCTGCTAAGTGGATTATATGTAGTTGCTACATGTGTACTAGACTGTTGCTATGTGCTTGCTACGTAATTGCAAACTGGTTCCATGGTTGTTGCCACATAGTTCTGATATAATTAATACGTGGTTACTAGGCTGTTGCTATGTGGTTGCTAAATGGTGGTGAGGCTGCTGCTATGTTGATACTATGTGGTTGCTAGCTATTGCAAAGTAGTTTTGATGTAGTTGCCATGTGCTTACTAGGTGAGGCTGTTGCTATGTGGGTGCTAGACTCTTACTACATGAGAACTGTGTGGTTGTAAGGCTGTTGCTATGTGGGTATGAAGTTGTTACTATGTAAGAGCACCTCAGAAAACAGGTCTCGACAGAAAATAGTACATCACGTCCTGTGCTGTGACAAAAATTCTAATGAACCTAAAGTATAAAACAAAGTTTATTTCAGTATTTATTCCCATGCTGGGGCAGTATGACAGAATGACGTTATTTTAAACAGGTTCATCTCTGCGAGTTGTGCACAAAAATAAGACACAATTGTGTAGTAAGGTTTTAAACATCAGGTTTAAAGTAAGTTGTGTATCAAAGATCCATATAGATCTATTACAAGAATAACAGGCGTTTGTAGAAATTCCCTAAATAGCGTATTTATTAAGACACTCCGTGTCAGTTATGTGAAAAAAGCCATTGTGTGTGATCATCATAAATAAGGCAGTAAATTGCCCATAACCAGACTGGCTGCTGTTTGTTATACTGTTTTATTTTCTTTTATTCATATATTAATTTCAGCTCCCTGTCTCTCCTGCATGTTAGTATAATAATGGTGCTCTGACGGGAACAGTGCGTATTTTTATTTTTCTCACTCTCTGCATTGTTCTGATTCTCTCTGACTGTCTTATTTTCACTGCTTTGTGTTCTGAGTGTCGCTTTTCTCTCAGCTGTCAGGCGGCTGAGTGGAATGACATGCAGTGGGCTACAAGGAGCAAAAATAAGGGGGATTAGAGACAGAAGGTGATTGATGGCATGATTAACGACGCCAAGCCCCATGGTGGGGGTAGGGGGTAGAAAGGAAAAGAAAAAGAATGAAATATTAATTTTAGTTCTAAATGCTATGCTGCTTTATAATACTGAATTTGGCCAAAGCGATGCGTCGAGAATTAAAATAGTAATGTTAATGAGGACATAGGAAACTGTGAAAGTAGAAATAATATAAAAATACAAATAATCTCTAAGAACTCCAGGAATCTAAAAAGTACAAACAAAACTGAAGAAGCTGAAAACTCCAAAATTAGACGTGTTATAGAGTGATAGACGAAGGGTAGTGATTACTAAGCTGTTGCTATGTGGTTGCTAAGCGGTTGCTAAATGGTTGTACTGCTGTGTGGATTGGTTGCTACATGATGCTAAGTGTTAGTGTTAGTATAGGTGTTGCAATATATTTACTAGGCAAAGTGGTTGCTAGGCTGTTGCTGTTGCTAATTAAATGCATTTAATAAAAAAAGAATAAAATAATATAAAATATAATCAAAATAAATAACCGAAAATAAGTATTGAATAATGTTTGATACAACATTAAAACAAAAATATCAAAGAGTAGAAGACAAATTGCATTTACGATTAAAAAACGGAAAATCAAACAAAAAAGAGGCAATAGGTTTAAAAGAGAAGGAATAATTTGTGTAAGGATTCTACACTTTCTTTCTCGTGAACATGAACATGTGAGAGAGTCCTTTAGTTTATTAGAAGTTATGCCGAGTTAACTGTTGTCCTCCGAACTCTATAGATGGTTTTGTAGCCATTTCCCAGCCTGATGAGCATTAACAACTCAAATTCCTTTGCCTATATTTATTTGTTTACGTTGTAAATAATACTGCTTTACTCCACACATCCTAATATCAGAGCAGCGCCTGTAAATGAGGGGATTTATGAGCGACCCCTTCACACGGCGCCTCTCTTAAGTGTAATATTGTAATAAGCGGATGTGTTATAATCTCTTTGCCATCTAAAGGCCACATTCTGCCATATTAAAGCTATTCAGAGTGAAATGTGATTCATTTTCTGGTCAACAGCCGGTCATAAGACTCCGCACAAGCAGGAAATGATTTATAGAGCTGTATAATGAGGCGGATTTAGAGCTACGGTCGAGTCACGCTAATGTTTTCAGAAATAAATTACTTCAGACATGTCTGTACCCAATAATTTGGTGCCGGGAGAACATGCAAAAGCCACATATTTGCATTTAATTGCAGATAGGATGAATCTGAGATATTTCATGTTTTTTTTCTGGTTGGGCCAAGGAAATTGGATTGTAAGACTATTAATTGTGAGTTGCTCTGGATAAGGGCGTCTGCTAAATGACATCATTCATCAATACCTGATAGAAGAACATGGGTAAGGGATTCCTTTATCAAACCTTTATCAAGCTCTACAATACAGAGTTACATTCATAAATACCACTTACAACTTTACTGTACTAAAAAGAAACCTCATGTTAACCATGTCCAGAAGCTCCACCCAATTTTCTGGGCTCTGAGGCATCTAGGATGGACTGAAAAAGGAGAATCCAGACTGTTATGAGGAACAAGTCCAAAAGCCAGGCTCTGTCATGGTATGGGGTCGGGTCCGGACCCTTGGTAAAGGTCAATTACAGATCTGTGATGCAGCATTAATGCAGAAAAGTACACTGAGATTTTACAGCAACATAAACTGCCTTCAAGGCGACATATTTACCAGGGACGACCATGCATTTTATAACAAGATAAATAAAAACAGATAGGAACTGAAATATAAAAATCCCTTCCAATATTTCTTTGATGAACATTTGGTGATAAACTGGAGTTCCTCTGATCATCTTTACTCCTCAAACACTCAGATTTCCTGGATGCTGCTTTTGGAACCAAATCATCATTAGAATCACCTGTTTGAAATCACATCATTATTTTTTACATCATTATTAACCCTAACTTGTCCCTGTCAAAACGTTTTAGACTGAAATACAGGACTTAATGTTTATTCACCAGAAGAATAAATGTGTAATATCTCAGGTTCATACTGTCTGCAATAAAAAAGTCAACAGAAATGCAAGAAACACTGCGTTTGCTTTTACATACTCCTTATATTATCCTTTTTGTTTATACTGTCCTAACTTTTTCTGATTCAAGGTTGTACCAGTTCAGTTTAGATTCCAATCCTGGTTCCTTTCTGAATTTGTAATTAGTGTCATTAGTAGGTGGTGTCAGATGCAGTTTGTGTGACTGTGATCCCGTCTTGGTAAATTGGACGTTAATTTCAGAAGCAGGCAGCAGCCACATCAAAGCCAATTTACACTTCAGCTACTAACGTACATCTAACCCTCACTGTGTGTGTGTGTGTGTGTGTGTGTGTGTGTGTGTGTGTGTGTGTCAGTCCTGGCTGAAGCTGGGGGAGCTCACTATAAGAAATATGAGGACATCGATAACGCTCCTGAGGAGAAAGCGAGAGGAATCACTATTAACGCCTCCCACGTGGAGTATACCACTGCTAACCGCCATTACGCTCACACAGACTGTCCGGGACACGCCGATTACGTCAAGGTACACAAACACACACACACACACCACAAATACACACAGGCACTACCCTAAATTTATCAGTCAGCACCCTGTGTGTATTCCCTCGTATGTGTGTGTTGTGTGTGTGTTGTGTGTGTATGTGTGTGTGTGTATGTGTGTGTGTGTGTGTGTGTGTGTGTGTGTGTGTGTGTGTATGTGTGTGTGTGTGTGTGTGTGTGTGT
>JAUZST010048236.1:0-25322 GCA_034779995.1 Parotocinclus haroldoi | reverse complement strand
TCTGGTATAATAATAACAGTAATGCAATAATAATAATAATAATAATAAAAAAGCACCTAGAGGAAATACAGGCAGACACAGAGAGAACATGCAAACTCCACACAGGCAGTGGCCGGGCTGGGACTTAATCATTCAATCATTCATATTCAGATATCTAAAGTCTGAACTGTATAAGTGCAGACTGCTAAAACACAGATTATTTCAATCAATAGGTAAAAATGGGACGGCATGCCGATTGGCATGTTCTCTTCATGTCTGCACAGGTCTATTCTGGGCACTCTGGTTAGGTTAAGTGGAGTCTCTAAGTTGTCCCAGTCAGAGTGAGGGTTCAAATGATCCACAAACAGACGTAAGTGAAGGTTACAAATGATCCAGACTTCATCACAAATAACACAGACGTTCCTAACGACGGGACCGCACCCAGGACCGACGCTTTGAGAGGAAAAACAGCAATTAATAAGAAAGGAAAGAAAAGCATAACAAATAATGAAACTCACACGGCTGGAGCTGCTGAGCTGATCAGGAAATCCTACACTGATAGACCAAACTTCCTCTCCTCCTGCTGCTCTCTCTCTCAGTCTCTCAGTCTCCACCCCTCCTCTCTCTCCCCACCCTAACTGTAACTCGTTATCTCAGCGCACCACCAGGAGCCAACGCCCAATCAGGCCCGTCGGTGCCGTTACCACAGCGACCATCCTCTCCAGCTCCATCAGGGAGGACTCAATCCTCTGATGCTCCTCACACACACACGCACACCCACGCCGACACCTACTCACACACACACACACACACACATGCACTGGTAGTGTGACTGATTTAATTCCAGACCAAAAGTGAAACCAAATTCATCCTTGTTCCCAACCTTTGATGTTTTGGCTTTTATGTCAAACAATGGTTTTCAAGTTCATTCAGATTCTCTACACACACACACACACAATATGATAAGTACACAGCCCTCCACCACTTCATCTAAGCCAGCCAAGCAGATTGAGTCCCTTGGTCCTCCCAAAGTTTCTTCCTTCTACATTTACGGCTTTCCTTGCCACTGTTGCCCTAGGCTTGCTTAATTTGGGATTGGCCTTTTAAGAACATATACATGTATATTATATATTATAACTTTAACTAACTGCTTTAAAAAAATATAATATAAAAAGCTCTATAGAAATGATTTTGACTTGACTTCCAGCTTGCTTGTTTGGGGGTAAGGCAACTATGGGACCGATTTGAACGACTTAAAGCTGATGGTGATATTTAGAGAGCAAAGTGCCTGAGGGAGGAAAAAACAATAAGAATAAATGAAGAACACAAATAAATACTAAAGGTAATTTATATACGGCACCTAACAAACAACCTGAAATGTGTGAGTATATGTTAAGTCCAGCAGGTAAAACAAACACAAGGCCTATTCACAGAAAAACCAATGTGATTTGTAACGTAGCGGGACCTTTTTATGTATAAAACCTCTGAAAACTCCTCGTCTGCTTTTTGTGTTCCTTAATTTCTCTTCTCTTAATGTGCCGGAGATTTCTCCATGCCTTTTTCACATCGGCAACTTAAACAAAAAACGAGCTGCGATGAGTACAGGAAGATCTAGTTTGTGTTTTTTTTTCATAAAAAGTCTAGATTGTTCTTAGATAAACAGTAAAACGATTCCATTAAGTCACCGGGAGCTTTATAACATCGTCAATCTGCAGCCTTTCAGCTTCATTAAACCACAGAATTACTTTAATATTCATGTTTTTATGATAAGCCTGTTGCTTGTCCTATAAGTTCTTATGAGCCGTTCTGCCTGGCAACCGAGCTCTGATTGGTCGGCCTGATTTTACTGCAGAAATTGGAACAGGCTGGGATTTGAAAACACGTTGCAGTCTGTCAGTTTCAGACTTGAAGGACGTTGAAGGAAGTTAATGAAATACAGAGAGTAACTTATGGCTAAAGTAATGAGTAATGGGATTACTTTTTCAGTAAAGTAATTCAAATTGAATTTGAATGGCGCGATCGACTTTGTCGGCAGGAGGTGAGGCCGGACATGGGATTGTTTCCCTGTACTGCAAAAGTGACCCCTGCTGGCTCTGGAGATCTGGGTAAAAATGGGGATCAAACTTGAGAAAATATAGAATAAATAATAATCATCACTTAATTATCACAGTCCAGGTGGTGAGCAGAGGCTACAGGAGGGTTAAGCAAGCTCAGAGCAGCAGTAAGTCAGACTAATGGATCAGTCGGATCAGATTAGAGCTCACTGATCCAATCAGTAACGGACAGTAACGCAGCAGCAGCACAGCTCGAGTGGGATGAGGAACCATCCACGGGCTCACAGGAGAAAGCTAAGGACTGTGCGAAAGATCATGTGTAACATATTGTTGACTCTATAATCCTCTAATCCATTGATCTTGAGGCCAGTCTTTGTGAGCTTTGGCACATCTAAACCTTTTCATATCACCGGTGCTAAATGGTGGCCTAAGACTTTCGCACAGTGCTTTAGACCAATGAATGATAAGTGACTGTATATAAAAAAAATCAAAATGACGCAGATTATCACGTAACGACAGGTCATGGAATCGATTCCGTATTTTAAGGTTTCAAATCAACGAATCGACTCATGGGTCAAAGCACGAACCACGACGTAAATAAAACGAGAAAATGTTTTAAAATAAAGGATTCTAAAAGAATCCTAAAGGAATAAAGTTTCTGTCGTTATTAAGTATCAATAATCCATTCAAACAGAATAAATCAGTCGTTTCTCTGTAGAAATAAAATCTGCATAGCAGAGATCCAATCATTCAACCCGATTTATTTAAAGCAGTCCGACTGCTTGAGGGCAGATTATTATTCATTATTATTTATATTATTTAGATTTTTATATTTAATCATAATAATGTACAGAACGGACTTTCTTGTTTCTGTTCAGGCGACTTTATGTTTAATACTTAATCCTAAGTCTGAGAGAAAAAGGGAAACAGAATTATTACCATTATTTACTTTTTTACTAAACGTACCTTAACTGGATTGAGATTAGAATATAGGCTAATAATAATAATTAATCATTGTTTTATACTTCTATATGACTTAATGTTATATTTTACAAAACATACACAGATGTTTAATAATGTTTATCAATATACATTATGTTTAATGAATGACATCGACTCTAAAGTGCATTACAAACTCATTTCATTTTTCTCTTTTCCCATCTCGGTCAACCTGGACTCTTTCATCCTGCCTTTTGACCTTAACTCTGGGCATGGGTATGGATTTGGCTTTAAACGGACTAATACAAAATAATAAAATAATACTTATATTATTATAATTAGAATAATTATTATATACAATATAATTCTTATAATTATTATTCATAAATAATAATAAAATAAAAACTAAAATAAAGGGCACTACTCGATGTATCAGGTGAGAGTATACAGTACTGTCCTGTGCCCTAATGATCATATTTAATTAATAACTATAACACATTCCTTGGTTAACTCCTTACTTATTTATTCATCCATCCATTATCTTTCACTTAATCCACACGGGGTCATGGGCCAGCCGGTGCCCACCTGGCAAATCTGGGCGCAAGGGCAGGAAGAATCCATCAAAAAAAGACACACACAGTCATGCAGTAATGGCCACTCTAGAGACAACAAAATTAGCCTAACATGCATGTTTTTGGACTGTGGGAGGAAACCAGAGTACCTGGAGTAAACCCACACAGACATGGGGAGGACATGCAGACTCCTCATAGAAAAGACCCAGGCCGCTCCACCCTGGGATTGAACCCGGGACCTTCTTGCTGTGAGGCAGCGGTTTTACCCACCGTGCCACCCCGCCTCTTATTTAGGTACACCAAAATGGTTCCTGGGGTTTTCTGAATTTAAATGCACCTCTGTTCTTTTGACAATACCCTTCATTTTTAAAATGAAGAAGACCACAGTAGAGCTGCCTCCATCATCAAGGATCCCACCCACCCCCAACATGGACTATTCACACTTCTACCTTCAGGCCGGAGGTACAGAAGTGTACAATGCAAGTCAAGCAGATTAAAGAACTCTTTCTTCCCTATGACCATTACACTCTTAAACAGCTGAGCTGATGACTCTATTCATTACATTTGCACCTGCACTATAAGTGTACTTTAATAATCCATTCTGCAATACAACCATATGGAGCACACAACATTTTGTATATATATATATATATATATTTGTATGATATACATATTACTTTCTATTTTACTACATTCGTTATTTAATCTCTTTTTTAATTTAGATTCGACTTTACTATATTCTATCTAATACTTCTGACATCCAGGGTGGACTGCAAAGTAAACATTTTATTGGGCAGGGAAACCTGTTTCCTATGACAACAAAGCTTTGAATCTTGAATCTTGAAAAAAAAAAACAAGAAGTTGATCTTTGTAATTCTGCTTATCTCTGATGAACATCTCTAGGTGAGGATAAGGAGTATCAGAGCTCTCAGACTGCAGCACACGACAGGAGTCATGGGACACAAGAAAGAGCTCGGATTGCAAAAACAACAAAGCCTGGATCAGCAGTTCCTCCAAGGAAACGCAGACTTCCTGTTGCTTTTAACAGGACAAACATGGCAATTCCCGAGAAGGCGTTTGGCGCCGAAAAAAACGCAGCTAAGAACAACCTCAATGGTTATTTAGAACCTAATGGCTCTAGAGAGAAGCTGTTCGATACTTTTAAAGGTTCTTACACTTTGCGCCCAATGATGCCTTTTCCCTCCTCGGTATCACGTGACGTCACTTCGTTAATGTTAAAATGTCTTTGGTGGGTTAAATTTGGTGTTATTGCTCTCACTCTCTCATACTGGTCACTGGAAGTTCAAAATCGCGTAACGGTTGTTAAGGGGGCTTGTTCAAGGACCCAACTGGGGCAGCAGGGCAGAGGTGGGATTTGAACCTTGTACCATGAGGTCAACTGTCCAGTCCCTTAACCGCTAGGTTACCACAGCCAACTAAACACTACCTGTACTTTGATTGGAAGTGTGTCTCATGGTCAGAGGAAACCAAATGTAAGTAATGCCCATTTCAGTCTCCGCGCTATAAAATACAGAAAACCGGTCAGGGACCTTAGACCATCAGGGGGCATTCTGTAATGAGGACCAGTCTCAAATTTCCTCAAGATCTCTCTTCCCTATGTCCATCCTAAGAAGGTCTTTTAAGCGGAGTGCAAATAGGAAGTCAATGACGTGGAAAGTGTTTTTTAACGCTTTACGAATTGTTCTTCGCTAATTTCTTTGGAATTATTTCTATTAGTGTTAAACTTCTAAAATCTGTATGATTGCCCACAAGGACAAAATACTGAACTATGCTGTAGAGACAGGCCTGTAGTAACAAGCCTTAATATTCTGATCACCGTTTAATCTCAGCTATTTAAATGTGTTTTTATTTCGGAACTCGAGCTCACCTAGGGTTGTGTTACTAGATCTGGACAACCTGAAACCTAAAAAAAAAGATATGTCTCGGTTTTGATGGATTTGCGCTACTCTGTTCTGTGTTAGGATTTGTTTTACGCTTTGATCAACCGGGGGAAAAAAACAAATCACTCATCTTACCTTGTAAGAGTAAAATAAATCCTGTTTTAGCTGTAAAAGGATTCACTCAGTCTGAAGATGCGGCAGCTGAAACGTCCATGAGGGTGGATGTGAAAGATGGAGGAGGTGATGAGGTGAGAAACCTGCTGAAATAAACACCAGATACCCCACAAAAAGCAGGGATTAGCACATTTAATCCAACATTTCCCTCTATTTTTATGGGATTAACAAACAACCTCTCTGTAGCTAAGGTAACGGTTCCTGTGCGAGCTCCAAAAACAGATGCGCACTCATCATCCTAATGACGAACGATCCGAGCGAATCGATTCCGTCGATCCACGAATCACTTATCATATTAGAAGTGTTTTACAAAGTGTGCCTTTGGGGTTTTTGATTAAAAAACATGTTTACCTGGACACCCGTACCTCCTACCAACGCAAACGTACTAACATTGCCCTGAAAGTTGAAGTCCAGAGTTGAGTCGGGCAGAATCGACTCATCACCTAGTGAATCTTTTGTAAGAATACGCACTATGTAAGGAACGGTATTCTAAAATATTAAACACGCCATTTAAGTTGTTCACAGAGAATGCCAGCGTGCTATTTTGTTGGCATCACGCCAACTCAAAGTGACTTAAAACGTGTTGATTCTCGCCGAATCGATTCTCCACGCGCCAACGATTAGTGATGCTAGCGACCGATTTTCCAATATTATTATTATTAGGAATCTGCGATGAATGTATAACACAGTTCCACCAGTAAGCAACACAATGAGGTCGACATATTACAAAATGCAACAAGAAGGATGAAAAATTGCTGCAGACACAAACTGATTCGTTTTCTTCTACTTCATACATGGGTGAATTATTATTGCTGGCTCTTTTTGAATCACACTTACGCAATAGAAACACAACATAAATCATTTTAACTTCAGGTTTTAACCTTGGAATTCCCAGGCAAGGGCACATGGGGGTCCTACGCCTATTTTGGGGGACACTAGTGGCCTGGACAGGGAACTAGATCATTACAGGGATGGTGTTGAAGTCGATCCTTCTAGATCAGTTCGCGTGTTCGTTGAATGTGTGGAGAGGATGAACACTCACAGTTAAAGCATGGCTTATTCTCTTATTCTCTTTATTCTCCCACTGATCGATCAGGGGAAGTTGGGATCACAACACACTGTCAGCCAAGTTCCAAAGTACTGGTCTCATCATTCTGCTTTTAAACCACTTCTAAAGCCAGTATGTTCCACCTGAGCGCATTGGAATTTCCTTTCTCACCACTCCTTGTCTTCTCCATATGAGGAGTTATCCTTTACATTTTCGTTCCACACTTACATATATAATTTCATTTTCTAATAAGAAGGGCAAGTCAGCAGTTGCCTCTGGTCAGGGGCCCCTTTGCCATGCGCTCAGGTGTAACAAAGCATTCATAGACACACACATGCAGTGAACGCAAGATGAATCACTCTAATTTGTTACCTACTTCGATTATCGATTATCTTTTTAGTATTGTTTAACTAAATCAATTACTGCAACCCCATAGTTAAAGCGAATCATTCCAACAATGGTTCTTACAATTCTCCCCACCTGGCTCCATAAACAATCTAGTTTTGTACGTTTATGATGTCTGGCCTGGCATTTAGTCAGATCTGGGACTCAAACCCTGGACTTTACAGTAGTGGACTATATAAGGGCTGCCCCACCCCAGAAACCTGCTCACATGTTGCTTAGCAGGAAAGTTCTTGTCTTCCACTGTGAGTGAATGTGTGTGCCATGCACTGGACGGACACCCTGGCACCCTGGCACGGTTAAATAGACAGAAAATGAGTGAAAGGAGACAAACCTGGGCACGTGCCAACTCCTGGCCCTTTAAGAGTGACGCGTTATGACGCGGTTCCGGAGAAAAAGTCATAAACATGGATACCGGGGAGGTTTTGGCATCTTTGGTAAGATGAGATCGGATTGGACTTTAATGTCATATTTAAAAAAGCATGGATGCACAGAAAAGGTTTTTTGCCGATGTAAACTCCAAGTATATTTGATATATTAGCAAAAGAAACTAGATTAAGCGTTATAAATCGGTACACATGGTTAGCGCGCGGCGCTAGCACACGTGCTTCAAGACGTACTAACAACAAGACTATGCTTAATATGTACGAAAGATTGTTTTATACGGTTAATTTAATCTCGGTGCCTTCAAAGATGAGGTTTTAGAAATATGTAGTTATAATAATTTACAGCAAATTTTGTCCAGCGGGGTTCATGAACACTGTCATTCGATTTATATAAGCTAACCAAGTTCCCATGTACGGATGTGGAGTGGACGGGGTATGGGTTGTAGATCAGTATTTCTCAATTTTTAGCTCAGTTTATACTTCTGATCATAAATAATGTATGCTGATGTCGATGGTTTAGGTGTTTATTGGTTCTTCGATGCTAAGAAAAAGTTGCATTTGTTGACGAATAATTCTAATAAATAGTGTCTGCTGTCTTGTATCTTATACATAAAGCCCAGGCGTTGCGGTTGTGTGCTGCAAACTCTACCGTATATCAGTTTAAGACTTTTGATGTCATTTTTGTTTAACGTATTTATTTATTTTAAACAAATTTAATATTCTGTTGTTGCAAACTATGTTTATATTGTGGTTTATGATAGCAGTTAATTATGTTTTGCTTTTGGTTTAAAATGGTTTCCAGTTCTGCGTGATACGCTGTGCTATAATTAAAACTAAAGATGACTTTTTGAGTTAGTGGAAGAGTTTGGTGTTCATAGGTCACTGGGTCAGACCCCCTCCACCATAGAACCTTGAAAAGCCTAAAATGATCATTAACGGTGCCTTTAACAATAAACAAATAACAATAAATCAACCACTCACCTGAATCCATATCTTTTTAGAAATCACAGACAATTTCACATATTACAACATATAGGGTTTTTCCTCACCACTGTCACACTAGGCTTGCTCAGTTTGCCTTTTAAGATCGTATAATATTGTAAATCGGCTTTGAGAAAATGCTGCATTATAAAATAAATCTGACTTTGGAGGGTGACAGTGAAAAGGAAAATCCCTAAACGTTGTGATGAAGAAACTTGGGTCCTCCTAAGGTTATATTATTAAATGTAAGAATAAATTTTGTAGTAATAGTGATACCAAGTAAATGATAATACATGAATAAAGTATTCTTAATAAACTAGAGACATGCATATTTAAAGTCTGCGGAAGTCAAATCCAGCCCTTCAGACAGGTTTTGGGAACTGATGGTCCTTTGATCATCCAGGACCATCCTTGGACACCTGTAGCCAGTTCTGGTCGAGCGTGGGTCCAAGGCACGGTGGGTTTTGGTCTAGTGCAGGTGCGAGTCCTGGTAGGTTCTGGTTGGGCATGGACCCAAGACCCGGTCAATACTAATCAGGCTCTGGTCCCAGTTTCGGTTGGTTGTGGATGAGTGCCGGACTGGGACCCATTTGAGCGTCGGTTTTGGCCGGGTGCAGGTCCGAGACGCTGAAGGCTCTGGCAAGTTAACGGGTGAATTTCTGAGCCCTTGATTTTTGGTCGGCTTTGATCCTTTTTGATCTTTCCCCTACAGTGGGACCATATAAAATGAAGGTGGTGATTTTTGAAGAGTGAAAAACCGTGAACGGAGAGAGTGATCGCTCTGTAACTTAACATGACTGGTACCATCATACCCAGATCCAGACTATCCGATTTTCCTGCATGTACCTACCCAATTGACCAAGCTACGGCTGTGCAAAGTTTGCCGTAATGTTAATGTTTCGGCATTTGTCCTGTGTCGATGTGTCGAATGCTCTAGGAGGAGAGACCGACCGAAAATTAGGTGGAACAATAATAACAGATAATGATGATTATGATGATAATAATAATAATAATAATAATAATAAGAAGAAGAAGAAGAAGAAGAAGGAGAAAATGCACAGCAATACAATGATTTAGCTTTCACCAAACACTGTCTCTCTGGCCTAAATGGATCAGTAAGGATGTTCAGCGCCCTCTATAGGGTGTATAAGTAAAATAATAGTACGCAGTATAGAGACAGACGTTTATTAAGTCACTGTACTGGGCATTATTATTTTACTTATACACCCTATAGAGGGCGCTGAACATTCATACTGATCCATTTAGGGTCTATAAGTAAAATAATAATGCCCAGTACAGTGGTTTTAATATGAAGTTAAAATTGTTTTCTGGTTTTATTTTATTTATTTGATGTTTTAGGGTGTGGAAGGAGCTGCAGCGGCGGCCCATGCACTCTCTCTCCCTGCTGAGGCCTACGGAAATGACGTCAGTCTGTTCACTTTATATGTTTATTATATTGAAAGATATAATCTGAATATCAGGTCAAAAATAATACGTTTCTGTTCCTTCAGGCTCAGTTGGAGGTGATGTGGGCGATGAAGGCCTACAATCATGCCGAGGTTTATTTTAATGTGAGTTCTGACTCTGAATAGAATAAAAAATATAACCAAAATGGAGAATATTGTTAAAATTGTGACTTTAATAAAACAGGGATTATAATTAACTGTATAGACTTTAAAGTAGAGAATATAATGATACAGAATATAAATGAAATAAAACCGGGATGAAAATACACTACAGACTATAAAATAGAGAGCATAATAAAATGGGGAATTAACCCAATAATTAACAATTAAGAGGACATAATTAAATAAAGTGGTAAATTTATCTAAAACTGAGAACATAAAGAAATTTAATATAGTAGAATACAGAATGCAATAAAATAGTTATATAGCAGAGAATATAAATAAAATAATGAATTAAAATAAAGAATATCATATAGGATCAAATAAAGCCGAAAAAATAATCAAATGAACAATACCAAAAAAAAACAAATGGTAAATTATAAAATAAAGAGTATAAAATAGAGGATGTAATAAAATATAGAATATAAATAAAATGTAGAATATGAAATATAGGATATAATAATGTAACAAAATTGTTAATATAAATAAAATAAACCATATAATAACATAAAGAATGTAACATTTTAGGATATAATAAAATTAATAATATAAAATAGAGAATATAATAATATAAAATCATAAAATAAAGAATATAAAATAGATGATATAATAAAATATGAATAAAATATTGTCATAAAGAGGATATGATAAATTAGATAATATAAATAAAACAGAGTAAAGCAAAATCAAGAACATAAATGTAGAATATAATAAAATATAAGAAATAATATTATACAGAATATCCTAAACTATAGAGAAATAACATGTAGAATATAATGGAGAATATAAATGAAATGGAAAATGTAATAGAAAATATAAATACAATAAATAATATAGCTTAATTAAAGAATATAATAGATAGAGGACAGTAGAATACAGAATATAATCAAATAGGAAATATAGAAAATTAAGCTACATTGGGAATTTAAGAGTTTCTGTGTGTTCTTTAGTTCGGTATAAATTACTTTACTGAAACTTTAAATAGAACTCGTTTCTGTAAATACTCTATGGAAACCATTGAAAACCAGTTAAAGTCACAGCTTTGTGATGGTGTGTTTGGATCAAACTGCTTACGTAGGGTTTTTTTTCTTTCTTTGTTTGCTTGTTTCTTTTTTAACGTCACCGTTTGATTTTCTCGTAGCTCATTTCGTCCGTTGACCCGAAATTCCTGAAGCTCACAAAATCAGACGAGGCGATCTACACAAAATTCAGGGAAGACTTTCCGGATCTGGACGTTAAGATCCTGGATCCAGAGCTGCTGAAATCCTCAGAAGCTAAAGCGGTTTGGCGTTTAATTTTCAATGTTCTGAGACGTTTCTACACCTTTTTGTATGAAGATTTACAGTTCCAGTTCCATAAAGTAAATCTTAATACATAAGATGTCAGTTTGTGTATTTAAGTAGTAATTGATATTTATATAGTCCTGTTTATTGTTAACCATTGTACTTTCTTCTTAATCTTCCATTAAATCCTGAAGTGTTTCTGTTAGAGGAGGTATAAAGTTTGTTCTGTAGATAATCACACTATGTGCTCTGTCATTACAACTCAAACTGTTACTGAAATCCATGATGTCATCACAGAGCACTCGGTGTCTATCAGACTCAGTGAGCCGTTATTACATCTACTAACACACACACACACACACACACACACACACACACACACACCCCGCATTCAAACATAAACACACACACATGCACATGGCCAAAAGTATTGAGACACATCCACATTGTTTCCAGCACTGTTGTAGTTTGCTGAGAAAATGCAGATCTATTGTTTTGTCGGTTGTAGAAATGGAGACCCTTCTGTAATCATTTTGAAAGCCTGGTGGAAGATTTTAACTACGGTACCTTACTACGCCTGGACTGTGAGAAGGAATACACGGAGGAGAACTCGATATTTGGTATGGTTCCACCTCCCAGTCAGATCAATTTTTAAAAAAAGTAGTAGAGAGTTCAACAGAACATTACAGAAATGTTTTGTAATACTGTATAAGAATAAACACATCTAAGACCACTAGGATTGTAATTATAAGCAATCATTTTTAATTTAAGCTCTAAAGTGATTAGATTAAATCAGGCATTTTGGTTCTTGATGGTTTCACGGCTCGACTGAAGAACAACAACACAGAAGATCAGTTTTAGTCCCGAAAACAAAAACAAAGTGACTGATCTTGTAGCTGGTTTAGATTTTAGGGATCAGTCAGAAATGTTACGGGAGAGTTATACAGCATCAGCAACTTCTTATCTTCCATCACATCTTTATTTTCTTCCTGATTTTCTCCAACACGTTGTTTGCTGCTGTTTAAAAAACACCATCCACAGCTGATTAGAGCTTCATTCTCAGATCTGTTAAGTCCGGATCTTATTAAATCCGACCAAACTCTGACTTTAACAATTCAGACTCGTACAAGATTCATATTAAGCGCTTCAGATAGATAGATAGATAAATAGATAAATAAAAGACAATCAGACAGGGATGGACTTTTTACGGTATTTTTTATTTTCTATTTTTCCTTTTTCTTTCCTTCCTCTTTACTTTTCTTTCTTTTTTTCCTCTTTACTTTTTTGTTTTTTTTCTTCTTTATTTTTAATTCCTTTTATTTTTTTTCATTTTCTTTTCTTTTTTCTTTCTCTAGTTTCCTGTATCTAGTCTATAATCACTAATTTAGTAATTTTTTAAAAATAATAACAGGATGCTGTATTTTGTAATTTCACTCTGATTATATTTAGTTGGTAGATTAATGGATTAACAGCCTGCATTAAAAATCAGACCCGATTTATTTACTGAATAGAAAAAAAACTATTAAAGCTGATCAAGCGATATATTAGTGTTTATTGTCTATATAATAAACAGTTTCTCTATAAATTCTGTTTGATGTTTTAGCAGTGGGGGAACCACAGAATGGAACCTTATCTCTATCAACACTAATAAACAAATCGATGTAATAAACCGTGATTTATGTTATAACCAGTATATTTCTCGACTGGTAGAACCAGAGCTTCAGTGGAAACCAGTTTATGGGTGTCCTTTTTTTGTATTTCAGCCACCAGGATCCAGTTCTTTGCCGTCGAGATAGCGAGAAACAGAGAAGGTTACAACGATGCCATCCACAATGCGAGGGCAAAAGCAAAGCAGCAAAAGAAAGAGCAGTGCTAAGCAGTGCTGGACTGATTAAACTCGTGTATCATATCCAGGAACGGGACGCCAACGAGTGGGGCTCATTTTGGGACTGTCATCAGGATGGACTTGCAGGATTTAAGCGGGGCGTCTAATGTATAATAAATAAACCCTAAATCTATATAAAAGTATCTCTCCAAAATATGGTCTTCTTTAACCGGTGGATTAACAGAGGGTTTAACGTGGCATGATTTAGAACCTCATTTTGGTCTACTTGCTCTTTTCATCACCTGCGTTACAAAATAAATGTATAAATAATTAAAAAAGACTGAATCCCTAGATCCTGCTTAGGTAAGACATAGGTTTTTTTGGCTACACTTGGTCTTAGACCTGGTTGCTTGTTTCTCTGCCAGGACCTGGCAACCTTGCCGATGGCAACCTTTTTTTCCTGAGGGTTAGTGGATTCTAGGTTTTCCCCATGATCTGATTACCACAATGCATCAAATCTTCTGCAGTTATCATATTAGTAAGTGCATAGAAACGTACTTGGTGTAGGCTAGCTAATGTAAAGAATGCTATTTTGTCTGTACCTGCACCTTCCATCCCTGATATCACTAAGAAGCTGTGCATTTGGAGAAGGATGGCTTGCAATCCCAGGTGGAACAATGAATTGTGCCTGACCTGTGGCCCCTCCCTCAGCCTGTATGTGAGGTCTAACTTTCCTGGAATGTTCTAAAATCCTACAGTACTGGAGAGCCTCAGCACACTTGTATATGTAACCAATGGTTCAACATGGGTGGAGTTTTTTAAATCTTATTTGTTTATTTATTTTAATTAAACAGTGTTGCGTTTCTGACTTAAACGCTACCTATAATATATAAAATCCTCCCTGTTAATTACAGCTTAATTTGTTATTACCAAACCCTTTTCTCTGACTCTCCCTTTTCTTCTATGGAATCTGAAATCCACCCTTAATTCCAACAAATGAGAAAGAACGGTATTTTTGTATCCGGTGATATCAAACCCCATCCTTTCAACCTTGTACGCAGTCTTGGCTTAAACGTTTAATATCTGAACCATCTGGGCTCAGTCTTGTCATGTGGAACAGGAGAGAAGTGTTTCTATTTTTTTTTAGTTTACCACAGACCTGGTTGGTTGTTTCAGTAGCGGGATCATGCACCATGTGCACCCCTTTATGAGCACAGCTTCTTCCAGCAGGATAACTCGCATCGTCCCAAATCTCAGATCCACTTTTTTTGACTTCTCATCAGACCACCTTCAGGAGATGGTGAAGCAGGAGAAATCTGACGCCATCGTGCCAATACGGACAGCGATCCCTGAGGAACGTTTCCAGCATCTCTCTGAATCCATGCCATGAAAATGTTAAAACGAGCAGTCAGACTTATTGTTGTAGTGCCTCTTGTGTCTCGGAACCAAATTTCAAATTGTGCGAAACTAGGGCCACAGCGGAAAGGAAAATCCCTAAACGTTAGAAGGTAGAAACCTCAAAAGGACCAAGACTGAAAAAGGAACCAACCCTTCTCGTATGGAGGAATGAAACGAATGTACTAGAAAAATATTAGTTTAGTTATTAGAAAAATAGTGTTTTGTTGCAAAAACGGGAGAACAAAGTAAATATTAACAGATCAATAAAACAAAGTGTTTGCTTTTCATCAGATCATCTTGCTGGCTAATAGCTTTACATTTGCAGGCCTGGTTTTTCTGGAGCCACTGACATCGTTTTAGGTGGGTGATTCCTGGTATTGCGCGCACGCACACACATACATACACTCAGGCAGGGATGATCAAAGAAGAGACAAAACCAGCTTATTCGTATTGTGTCACAGTGTTACTCATGACACGTTAGCTGGGGTAACTGGAGCTCCTAAAACACTTGTGCTGAGACTGCCAGGAGCGAAGGTAAGCCTCGTCACTGTTCTCACACACTGTGGGTTTAAGCTTTAGCTTTTCTTTGTTTAAGTTAGTGCTGCATGTGCTGTGTTAGAAACAACATTTCAGTAAATTCATGTAGAATTATTTGTATAATTATTTGTATAATTGCATTTAGGATTAAAGACTGAATGCTCCTGTCTTTCACAGAACGGGAATAACAGTGCAACATGACCAGTAAAGGTAAGCCGTTGGTTTTAGGCATGGCTGCGAAAGTATTGGGACAGGTAACATCTATTAGACTTCCAGAAAGAGGAGCGTTTCCTCTTCTCCAGTTACGGGTAACCACGAAGCTCCTGGTGCCCAGTGTTTTTCTATAGGAGCTTTGGAACTGATGTCTTTTTTGTACTATGCGGTACTATGCCACTCAAGGTCGATGGTGGACTATTAACATGGGAAGACCATGTGATCATGTACTGTGCTCAATTTCAGTCGCTCTTTAAAGCAACCCAATCTCAGGTGCTATTATTATTATTATAATTATGAGTACTAGTAGTAGTATTGTTATAATACACCTGTGGCAATGAGAATGAAACCAGAGTTCCATTGTTAAGAGATGTGTCCCAATACTTTTGCCCATATAGTCTGCTTGCCACTAAAACAAAATGGGAAATGTAGGAATAAGATATTTCCGCTCGTGTTTCTAAACTGATCTTCACAGGCAGAGTTCTATTCTGCTTCCTAACCTGTGCAGCTGTTGTGCAAACGTGTGCGCTCGATCCACGAGGACGCCCCGACGTTTCAGACGTGACGTTACAGGTAAGTGGGGAAGGTTTCATTTTACTGCTGTCAAACGGTGAAGAGCAGAGAGGGCGCGTCTCCAAAACTTCTTACGCTCCGTGCTCTTGGGTCTCCCTTAGTGACACACTGTGTATTTTAGATAGGATGTTAATAATGTAACTTTGTGGTAACAAAGCCATGGGTGAGCACTGTGGGAGGCGTAATAAGGGTACCGTCAGCGCTAAGGGAAAAGCTGGGCAGACTCGGAACTCCTTCTGAATTTCTTTCTTTCCCGAATGCAGACTGTCAACAACTGCGGGACAAGTCCGAGCTAGTTTAGCTTAAATCTGGGAGATAAGCTAAGCTCATGAGCACGCCCGTGAAGGCGGTTTAGAAAAAGGTGGAAGTGAAGTAGTAGAATGGCTTTCAAGGGATGGGTAATTGGAAACGGTCCTGGAATTTTTCGGTGGTTTGAGTCTGGACGAGGCCTCAGATCAGGAGGGAGGGAAGCAGTCGTGATTTCAGTTGGAACCATGCCTGAGCTGGAGGTGTGTTCATCAGACGTGAAAGAGGGACAGAAATCAAAGAGGCAGAACATCAAGAAAGTTTTCAGTCTTTGTTGTCCCAAGGTGTTCCCCCCCTCCCATAACATTTAGGGATTTTCCTTCCCACTGTTACCCTAGGCTCCCTCACTGTCTCCCCCCTTCGCAACTGTAATAGCTTCCACACTTCTTGGAAGGCTTCGTACCAGATTTTGGACCATGTCTGAGGGAATTCATCCAGAAGAGCATTTGTGAGATCAGAAATGGACGCTGGACGATGTTCGTCCCAGGTGAGGTCAGGGCTTTGTGCAGGCCAGTCAAGATCTTCCACATCAAACCAAACTCTTCCAACCAAAAAATGTATGGTGCTTGGTTAGTGCACCGCAACAGAAAAGGGTCTTCCCTAAACTGTTCTGTTTACTTTTCCTTTCACTGGAACGAAGGGGCTAACTGAGGGGCCTAGGCCACCCCCTAAAAAAAGCCCCCACAGCATTATCCCACTTCCACAACCATACTTTATAGTGGGCACAGTGCAGTTAGCCAGGTAACTTTCTCCTAGCCTTCTCCAAAGCCACACATCTCTCAGACCGCCAGATAGAGAAACATGATTCACAGAACACACTTCTACTGCCCAACAGTCTAGTGGCGGTGTGCTTTACACCAGGCCATCTTGGTGCAGCTTTTACGCCATGGAACCCCATGCCGTGAAGCTCCTCTGAGGCGGAGGGTCGACCAGTGTCCGGATTGCAATAGGTTAGAGGAGGGATTATAGATGTCCAACTTTTCTGTTGATTCCCATGTGTTCAGAGAGGCGACCGGGTTGCCAGATTTCTTCCTCTGTATGCAATTCGTAAATGCATGTGCCCACAGTCTAGAGTTCGATGTGAGTACAGGAGTCTGAGGTCGAGTTTATCTTTCCTCGTTAAAATATAGGTCAGATTAAGGTTAACCCTCTGGGGATTTCGGGCAGGGCAGTGGTGTCACCTGTGCTGTGTGTAAGGTTAGTCGAGGTAAGTGGGTGAGGTTTAGTTATGAGTAACGTTATTAGGAGCTAAAGTTTCTGTGTTCACTCTTTATTTCCTGGCATCTCTCATTGCGTTTGTGTGATTCCATGCCCGTTCTTCTGGTTTAACAGTATGGATCATCTTGCTCATTGTTCTTTTGCTTTGCACACCCATGATGTTTACTGGAACAGCCCTCATTTTAATATGACTAAGCACCGACCAGTCACATCTTGCGTGTTTTGAAAAGAAAAAAAAAGTTATACAAAAAAATCAGACAAATCAGAAACAAAGTGCAGTAACAACGTATTTACCTGCTTGGTTCTTGCCTTGCACCTTGTGCTGCCAGATACACCCCATACCCTTGTGACCCTAAATCAGCATCAGCAGGTATGGAATTGTAAACATAATGATTCAGGATGCACAAGATATACCTTGCGTCACACAGGAAAGCAATTTACAGAGGACCTGTAATTTGATGTCATTTGGTATGTTCTCCACAGCTTTGTTCATATTAGTACACTAATGTTTCTGTTTGGTTTTAGTTTGCAGGAGGACAGCGGAATCACGTAAGGGAGAAAAGATACGGTAAAGGACAAGTCAGTTTTAGTTCAAGGGGGTTATGATGCGGTGTTCGTGTTATATAAATATACAGTGAGCACTATATTAGGAACACCTGAAAACTCGGTGTTATCCTGTAGCAGTCTTTAGCTTTACCTCATCATGAATTCAGTTTAATGTCAAAATGGGACAACTTTGATTCTTTTCTACCGGGAGAATCAGGGAAACTTTTTAATTGAGTTATCTTTTTTTTTTAAGTGTTTTTATAATTACAGCTGCACAAGTACAATCAATGGAACTCCAACTAGAACTCAAACCGAATTGTACTTTCACTTTGTAAATGTTTAGTTCCAGTCTTTTGAGCTTATGCAAAAATAACTAAAGGTTTTTTTTCTGTTGTGACTCTAAAATGCATTCATATTTTTAGTCACTGGTACCTCCACGACCGATACAACTACAACCGATACCTTGACCACATCTACTGCCTCCACTACAACCGCTTCCTCCACAACAACCGATACCACCACCTTAACCCCTACCGCAACAACCGATACCACCACCTTAACCTCTACCGCAACAACCGATACCACCACCTTAACCCCTACCGCAACAACCGATACCACCACCTTAACCTCTACCACAACAACTGATACCACCACCTTAACCCCTACCGCAACAACCGATACAACCCCTACCGCAACAACCGATACCACCACCTTAACCCCTACCGCAACAACCGATACCACCACCTTAACCCCTACCGCAACAACCGATACAACCCCTACCGCAACAACCGATACCACCACCTTAACCTCTACCACAACAACTGATACCACCACCTTAACCCCTACCATAACAACTGATACCACTACAACAACAACTGATACCAGCACAATAACCGATACCACCACCTTAACCTCTACCGCAACAACCGATACCACCACCGTAACCCCTACCGCAACAACCGATACCAATAGCTTAACCCCTACCACAACAACCGCTACCACCACATTAACCCCTACCACAACTGAAACCACCACTTTAACCCCTACCGCAATAACCGATACCACCACTTTAACCCCTACCGCAACAACCACTACCACCACCTTAACCTCTACCACAACAACCACTATCACCACCTTAACCCCTACCACAACAACCGATACCACCACAACAACTGATACCAGCACAGTAACTGATACCACCACTTTAACCCCTACCACAACAACCGATACCATAACAACAACTGATACCAGCACAGTAACCGATACCACCACTTTAACCCCTACCACAACAACCGATACCATAACAACAACCGATACCACCACTTTCACCCCTACCACAACAACCGCTACCACCACCTTAACCTCTACCGCAACAACCGATACCACCACCTTAACCCCTACCGCAACAACCGATACCACCACAACAACCGTTACCTCCACAGCATCTGATAGAAAAACCCAAAACACCCCAGTAACGGCTGCCACCATTGCAAAATCTACCACAACAACTGATACCACCTCAACATCTGCTACAACAACCACTATCACGACAAAAGTGCCTACCACCGCAACAACCGTTACCACCACCTTAACCCCTACCACAACAACAAACGGTAAAAGTTTAAAATGCTTTTTTTTCCCCCATAATTACTTAGACATAGTTGGATGAGTTCGGCAGCTGTTGCATGTTTTGCGGTAACTTGGCTCCTCCGACTCCCCCGGTGTGGTGGAAACCAAATAAAGCCGAATTTCTGTTCAAGACAGACTTGAACTTTGATCTTCTGTACAAACTCCCAGACTCTGAGATCGCTGTACCAACTGAGCCACCCTGGTTTGTCTTGGTTTTGTCTGTGGAATTGTTTTTGCTTCCACATGGTGTGAGGCATTCCCTTTATTAATGGACTCCGGTCCTAGGAGTTCCCAGTTCATGTCCTGTTTGTGTTTAGGGTAGTAAATTTGTTGCACTCACGGTTGGTCTGGTGGTCTGTGATGTCATTTCATTTCCTATCACATACACCTGCTATTATTTGTGCTATTATTTTCTCTACGCAGCCATCCACATCCTAGGGTTCTCATTAAAAATCGCCAAACTCTATAACTTTTCACTCAGTGAGAGCGAGAGAATGGAACTGACTGCACGTCTGGAGAAATCGGTAGGTGTCCTAATTAGGCTGCTTCCTGATATTGGTACTTATTGTTCTTAGTGGTGACTTTTGGCTTTGAACTAAAACCAAATCTGTTTCCCTTCAGATCGATGCTGCTTTCAGGCGCCTCCCTGACTACCTGTCTACAAAAGTCACTGGATTCAGGTGGAGTTACTTACTGCAAAAGCCTTAGCTTCAAATCAATTTGCATCTCCAGTTTTATGTAAAAGTTTGTGCACTTCTGCTCCGAAGACTCTGGTTGTATCAGGCTGGAAACTGTTTGTATGTTAAAGTTTTTATAGTCATGGCGCATTAAAACTTAGAGTCTGGTCCAGGTTACGGTTACTAATTTAACTTTAATTAGCATTGTCATTGTTATTTTTGGTAACAGTCCTTGTTTTTGTGTTTTTAACAGACCTGGGAGTTTGCTTGTAGACTTTGATATTACAGCAACAAGTGAGACACTTGGCATGACCAATAACCCTGAGACAATTGTCTTGGAAAAAACGATTGCAAAACTTGCCAGTGATCTAACTGCAGCAGGACTGAACGTATCCACTTCCTCAATCAGACGAAGCGGTAGGGCTTGAATACATAATTTTTTTTCACGTATATATAAGCACATGTATACAACGTTTAATGTCCGCATTACGTTCTGTGAAGGGAATAGAGCAGTGCTTGAAATGTTGCCGAAAGAACATGGCTTGCTTGTGTCACAATACTTTTGACTGCATGCAGGCGTGTGTCTTAATATGTTTTGGTTGCTATAGTGTTGCTGAGTGATTACCAGGTGGTTTCTATGGTATCCCAGGTGGTTGCTATAGTGTTGCTTAGTGATTACTTTGGTGTTGCTAGGCGGTTGCTATGATGTTGTTAGGCGGTTGCTATGGTGTCCCATGAGGTTACTATGGTGCTGCGAAGTGGTTGCTAAGGCATCCCAGGTGATTGCTATAGTATTGTTAGGTGGTTAGTAGGCGGTTGCTATGTTGTTCCAGATTGTTGCTATGGTGTGGATAGATGGGTGCTATGGTGTTTCTAGTCGTTTGCTATGGAGTCCCAGGTGGCTACTATGCTGCTGCTAGGTGGTTGCTAAGGTATTCCAGTTGGTTTGCTATGGTGTTGCTATGTGCTAGGTGGTTGATTTGGTTTCCCAGATGGTTGCTATGGTGCTTCTTGGTGGTTGCTAAAGTGTTGCTAGAGTTCCTGAGGTTAATCCAAGAGCAAGGCTTGTATGGAACCTGGAATATAGTCGTTATTTATGGTGGTGGTAGTATCACAGTTTACCGTTTTGATGCATCTGATCCAGGATGGCTCGCTTTCATTGATGGGTCAAAAGAATCTGAGTCATGCACCATGAAAACAACCCCTAAGCGCACAAGGAACCCGTTCAAGAGGAGCAAAGTTTGTTTTTGATATGGCCAAGTCAATGTCCTTTTTCTGACTGTGCATTTGTTTTTCTTTCAGTTCAGGGTGGACTGTACTGGGGTAATACTATATATCCTGGATATGATCTTCACTTGACCTGTAACATCATAGAAAAGGGCCCTGTAACATGGTCCAAGAACGGCAATACACTAAACATAACAAATTCCTTTCAGGACTTCGTTGTGACCAATATCACTCTTGAAGACAGTGGTAAGTCAGACATGATGCAAATACATTTCCCAAATCTGTTATCCCAAACTGATGGCTGTGCTGCAACTATTAGCCCCTTGAGCAAGGTCCTTAAATCACAATTGCTTTGATTGTGCATTGTAAGATTTCTGAGTGCCAAGCTCTGGTCAGCGTTCAGCTTGGAACCCTTTGGATCCTGGCATTGCCCCTTTTTGTGATAACATTATCCCCTTATAGCAGTGCCCTCCCTGAGCAGGATAGCGAGCCCATGTGCTGCCCTTGCCTCCAAATTGCTCAAATGTGCTTAATAAGCAAGTCCTGACTCATGGATTCCCCTGTCAGACAGCTTATAGAATCTACTTCTACCATCTCAATGTCAAAAACCACCATAGACCAGAGCCTTGGTGTCACAAACGGGATCCCAGAGTTGGTGAAAAGTCTAGAGTGTAGGCTTGTTCTGATTAGAAATCCAAAAAAAGAGTTTCCAAAAGATCACATGGCAGAAACATTTTGTGGTTGGATGAGCCTAGGAGAACCTTATCCCGTTTGTGAAACGTGCTGGTGGTAGTGTCATGGTAGTTTCACCACTTTTAAGGCTGATCCAGATTAGGTGTACAGTAAAGAAATAATTTTTTCTAGTCGTTATTCTTGATTCTTTAAAGAAACATTTGTTAATTTGGACTCATTTTGCCCCTCCTCAGGTGAATATGCCTGCAAATCCACCTGGTACTCGCTGCCCTATGTGATCTGGCAGAGAATTACGGTCCTGCCATATCCCAATCTGCAAACGAGTGAAGATAAAGTTGTGAGCTGTGATAACGCAACTGTCTCGGTGCTGTGCTGCATCCAGGAGGACTACATGCTGCTCAGAAGTGACTTAAATCACAAGAAGAAACCGATTGAAATGCCTGAAACAATGGATGGGGTCGAAGTGATCTCCAATCCACTAGCACATGTAACTGACAAGGGGGAGACCCTCTTCAGGCCTATTGTAGACCCACAAACCGGTTGTGATTCAGTGGAGCATATCATTGACAATGTGTCCTGTTTGAATGGGGGCACACAAATACAGGTCACATGTTCTGCTGTGCCAGCTTATTCGGAAGCCAAGACCATCACAATAAATGCAACCAACAGAGGTGAGTTTTCCAGGTTTTTTTTATTCCACATGCCTGGTCATAGGTCCGGTGAATACCCAAAGACAACAGGACGCAGCCCTGGACATTACGCTGCCTTTCTGGGATGCCTGGGCACGACAGGACATGACCGTCTGAGTGGTTTGGGTTTTATAGTCATTTGAATCATAATAATCATGACTCATCGTCTCAGTTCAAGGCTTTGACCCTCTTAGGCACCCGTACTTGTAGGCTACTTATGGGTAGTTTAGTGAATGCTGAAACAATTTATTTGTGTCTTATGGTCAAGTGAGGACTTCCCGCCACCCCGCAGCAGCTACGTTACACCATTTAATGTCAGGTCGTTAAAATTACCATAGTCACATGGTCACAATCTTCTCAGCATCCGAAGCCTAAACTGTTCTATTTCGAGCTCGCTTTAACGACCACACACCTTTCTGGTCCAGCGTCCACTACCTTAATGGCTAGGCCCCCAGATTCCTCAAAAGGTCCAATCGATTGGAACTGTGACAAACTTACTTGAAAGAGAACCCAAGTGTATTTTGCTTTTAGTGAGAAGGAAGGTCAGTAAGACTTCGTGGAAGGATCACTGTTGGACCTTGGAGCATCTGGAGAGGTTTTGTAAAGAGGAACGTCTTAAATTTGCTACTCTGTAGCTCCACACTTCTCACATGTATAATGTAAGAATGCAAATAAAGACGGACTGTTTTAACTACAGGAGTTCCTCCTGTCATTTCTTCGCAGCATTTATCTGCTCTGACAGTCAATTTGGAGCCGGGGATGAGGGGGAACAGCGGCGTGGTGACTGCAATGCAGATGAGGTTGGCTATCAAGTAGCTCGGTGTAATTCCGGAAGCTGGGCCGTAATGGAAAACACCTGTGTCCTTCGTGCCATTCAGACCATGCACGATAAAGCTCTGGTGATGTTTTGGATGAATAACGTACCCGTGTGACCCATTACGACGCAAAGCCGCGCTGACCTCTGCTTTTATTTTGTCCGTAGACCTTGATGGCTGTCGGTCTTCCAGAGTTTGTAGAAAATCTTCGGATCATTAGCGAATCCCTGGCTCTAAGGATAACGAATTCTCCAAGAACCATTTTGATGACTGTGGGGATCCTGAAGAGAATCACCAAGGTCGCTAAGACGGTTTTCATTAATGAAGGCATCATGGTGGTAAGTGTTGCTTCTTGTGAATCATTTATTACCTGGTTACGGTTACTACATTTGCTCTGGCTGGCACCGTCAAAATCATTTTTTGTTTCTATAGCGTTTTTATATAACGGAGCATTGTTTTAAAGCAGCTTTATAATATTATATTATCATAAAAGGCCAGTCCCAAATTGAGCAAGCCTAGGGCAATAGTGGCAAGGAAAAAGTCCCTGAATATAGAAGGAAGAAACCTTGGGAGGACCAATACTCAAATAGTGACCCGACCTGCTTAGGTGGCCTAGATGGTAAGCGGTGGTTAGTCCATTGAAAGAGAAGATATCCCACAAGGGCATTTCTTTGGGTGACAATGCGAGAGAGGCATAACCTCTTGTTACACCATACCTTGAAGCAGATGGGTTACAGCAGCAGAAAACCACACCAAGTACCTCTCCTGTCAGCTAAGAACAGTTGGCAGAAATCCGTTACTCGTCTTAAACTCAGATGGAAGCCGATTGAGGCAAAATAAGAACAGAGTCTGGAACACCGACACCTTGGAAGCCTGCTACAGAAGCTGGCATGGTGCCCAGCAGTTAAAGGAACTGAAAGACCTCACCTCAGTAGAAGTAGCACATGAACCAGAGTGTCTCTAGTGTTAGAGCGCTGCTTCCCTAACCTGAGCCTCTCTGGTTTGAATCTCACCTCTGGCAAGGTGAGCTCTGAGTGGTTTTCAGTGGTGTGGATGCGCAGTTTTCTACGCCATCTTCCCGGGCATATGGATTGGTAAGGGGTAGTATGGTAGGGTGTTATGTTACTGATCCCCTAACAGCACTTTTATTTAGGAAATATACAGCTAACATATTTAAGTTTATTATTAATCGTGTCGTTGTGCATTTCAATTCCGAAGGATTTCCTTAAAACAGTGGACGTCATTGGTTCAGCGGATGCCCAGAGAGCATGGGTGACCTTAAACCGAAACGCATCGACTGAAAACGCCAGCTCTGAACTGCTGCAATCCGTCGAGGATTTCGGACTCCGAATTTCAAATACAAGCTTCGAGAATGCGACGCGTTCCATTACCATCCGAAGAATGAGTCATGCCAGCTTTTTTTCTGACACACTCGGACAAAATCAGTCCACCCAAATAAACATTCCACAGGTTAATGGGCAGGTCACAATCATCGCTTTCTCAGAACTTAACAACGTCTTACCCGTCCGAAATCAGATCTCCAGCGGCAGCAGTGAAAGTGACACCAAAATCAACGGAGATGTCGTCGTGGTCCAGACAAACCCAAAAGTGAAAAATCTCTCACTTACATAT
>JAUZST010048225.1:0-25323 GCA_034779995.1 Parotocinclus haroldoi | reverse complement strand
AATGTCTTTGGAATGAGGGAGGACACTGGACTATCCAGAGGAAACCCACTGTGCACTGTCCATTATGCAGACTCCACACAGGCACTGGCTGGGCAGGGACCCAAGCTGGCGATCAAACCCTGCCAAAAGTTTGTAACCCATTCAAATCCCTACATATTTATGTGGATATGGTCCCTCATTTGCTACTGTAACAGCCTTAACTCTTTAATGAAGGCTTTCCACTAGATTTTGTAGTATGACTGCATATAATCACTTCCATTAAGCCGCAAGAACATTAGGAGATGATTGTGTTAGGCACTAAGGACTGGCTCTCAGCTAATGTTCCATTTATTTCCTAAGGTGTTTGGATGAGGCACTATAGAAATCAATAATGACTGTGCTGAATACGAACAGGCATTTTTATTAGACACTTCATGCCGGTATGGCTTACGAATTCACATTTATTCATTCAGCAGACAGTTTTATAAAACCTGGCCCAAGGGTCCTGCTCAAAGAACCAACATTTCCCACCCAATTATTTGTGTAGAGCTGCAGAAGCTTTTAGGGAAACTATATTATATTATTTATATTATATATTACACTATAAAGTATTATATTATAATACTATATATGATACTATAAAGTGTAAACTTTATTCTACACCTCTTATATATTCTTCAGGACTATTTTAAATGATAAATTAAATGTTTTTTTATCTAACATTTAAAGTCACACCAATAAGTATAGATGTACAGACACATAATCCTGTATAAAAGTGTATTATATATATATATCATTGTACTTCTAAAGTATCTTCTCAAGTATCTGACAAAAAATATGGCACCCAGATAGAAATGTCAGCATGCAGTTATATCTCGGGCATATATGGAAACGATGACAGGTGTGGTCTGATTAGATACTGGGTCTTGCCACAAGAGGGCGTAAACGGGATTCCCCTGCTGTCCATTAAAAATGCTTTGGGTAGGTGTACCCCTTGGTGAGAGATTGTGAACTGCTAGACATGCCTCCATTACACACTCACAGACATAAAGGGGGTGCATCTTTAAACTGAAAGAAACAGAATTGCTTGCTCTCTAGGCCATGTTGACCTACTTCTGTGAGGGCATGCTGAACAGGTTTCTCATGGCCCAGCCAGATCACCAGTATAGCGGATCATTTGATCCAACAACAAGCACAAGCAGCTCCATCAGTTTCATTGTCCAACATCCAAACACTACATTGTCTCTGACCGGACCATTTCCAGGTACTTAGCAGAAGGAAAATTGTCTCTAATGTCCAGCTGTATCTTAACTTATTCTAGGCCAAAGGCAGCCTATAATGGTAACTATTTAATAGCGCCATCTTAGTCACTTCTGTTTGAGTGCCTTTAGGATATCATTCCTTTTTATAAGGGAATGCTACTGCTTTATATACTGTCCCGTCACAGATTTACAGTAAAGAGCAACAGCATAGGTCAAAACCAAAACTGCATTTAATGAGATGGATACTCCTCTAAACAGGAGTGAAAATAAGACACATTGCAATGATTTATTTATTGTTAAAGATTAACAGTCCTGAATAATAACGACGTGTCCTGAACGTGTGAAACCAATCGACACAGCATGTGATCTCATTTTTTGCAGCAGTAGGAACTACCAGGAATAACAAAGGAATATTTAAGAGGAAGTATCTTGTTTTGTGTGAGTGACAGAAATGACTTTTTTCTTTTCCAGTTCTGCTAAGCTGATATTTATCTAGGTAGCTGTGACTGGTCATCCTGGACCCCTTTGAATGCCACCAAATGGAATGTTTTCAGTTAGAAATGTCTAGAGTGGATATAAACAGGTTATCACCTCTCGCATGGCCGTACATTTCATTTTGCTTGTACTGCCCTCTTCAGTTGGGAAACTGAACACCCCCCACCCCTAACGGCAATAGTGACCAAGTATATTATCTTTTTACCATTTGTTTAACTGGATTTCTTTATCTACTTTTAGGGTTTGTGTGAAAATCTGATGTCGTGTAGGTCATATTTAGCACCAGCTTATATTACCCCTTACAAATATCACCACCGCAGAAAAAAGACAAATAGCTGATATCTGTGGCAGCGTTCTGTCTCCATATATTACTGAAAAGAAATTTCCATATAGAGACTGGAGAAAACCCCAGCATACCTCCAGCATGAATCTTTTCAGAATGACATTTTATGACTTTTTTTTTTTAGAAATACAATTATGGGTCTGCCAACTTATAAGGGTTTACAGCATTTGATGTCCTTCAACTTGAAATTATTTATGACGCTTTTTGTTTTTTTCAGGGTATTTGGAGGAGTTCAGTAAACCCGTAACAAAAAAAAATACCACCCGAATTCTCCTTTCAACTCCCTGTTTGATGTGATTAATAACATTTTGCTTTTGTTTCAGCAATCAGCCCAAACTGTCTGTTGCTATGTAATTAGTATAATTGTGCTCATCTCCTGGCAACCCAAATCTATTTATGTAGAATTGCATGTTTGCAGAAACGTCTATGATTGAGGAGCGCAAGGTTGATATAGTGGTGTGTCTGTGCTGCCTAATAAATATGACATCATATTTACCTCTAGAGGGACCAATCTGAATCGTAACATTTAAAAAAATTCAACGACCCAACAAGGATTTACTAGGAAGGTGCCCACATTTTGCAGATGTTTTAAGATATATGCTTTTCACTTATGGGCAATATGTTTATTCTTGTTCTGTCCAAAGGATATATTCTTTTTCTTGCGAAAATCAACAAAAACTAGTAAACTTGATGTGTGAGGTAATATTTTTGGCAATATAGTGTAGTTAGTGTAGAGATGTGAAGGAGACCCAGGCAGTGTGATGAAGAGTTTCATTCCGCCCATGCACCAACAATATCTGCTGCTACACAGAAGAAAAAGCCGCAACCCACTGACAAATTAAATGTCTGACCGCCAGCCTGCTGTGGCCTTTCCCAGTCGAGGAAGTTTCTTTTTCTATTTTTCTCCTTGTAGAAAAATGAATCCTCAAGTTTTCATAACTAATCTATATGCAGTGCTGCTTGTAGGCTCACACGTGAGGATGAGCAGCAGTTTAGCAATGATGTCATGAAGAATTTGGACTTCTGTTCAGAAGGCTGTTCTTTGGTGTTGTGGACTACTAGGTTGGTAAGTACGTTTAGCCTATGGTTTAAAAAAAAAGAAGCTTTATCTTTTAACTTCTTCAGTGCTCTTTGTACTAGCAGGTCTGCCAATTGCAACCTTTTTTTTAATGGTTTTTCTGTTGCAGGCATTTTTGTTCTCATTTTACCCTAGGTGGTGCTCTTTACACGAAATGTCAAACAGCTGTCTGTACGCACGTGGTACTTTTTCTGGCGTTCGGTTTTTCTTCCCCCCAAAATACTGTTTTGTCAGTATCACAATCTTGATACTGGAAACTTTTAAACTCTTGCTGAAATTTAAAAGATCAAACTGGTGCGTGTTCGGTTGTGATGACCCTTGTGTTGCTTGATACAAAGTGCATATGGTTACAATTTTAAAAAAAAATGCTAGTCTCTTTCTCTTTCTCTTACTCTTCAGGAATATGTTTCTGTAAATCCACTGCTCACAAAAATGAGAAATATTTATTTACTGATTTTTGTGAGCAGTATATATGATGGCCTGGTCAGATAAAATACAGGCACGAGAGAGAGGGGGGGGGGGGGAGAACACTGCAAAAGCGACCCCTGCCATCCCTGTAATTGACTACCAATGGCTTGCCATATCCGAATTGAACAGGAGTACCTAATGAAGTGGCCATTAAGAGTATAAGCCCTTGCATAAGAACTTACGTGTGCTACGTATCTAATTTTGTGTGATAGGTTGGAGTGGCACCCAAGTTAACCAAACAGATGACAGAGAAGCCGCTGCCATCCCACTCAAGAGTCCAACAGTGAAACTCAAAGCAAAGTTGATTCAAACATCTAAACCATTAGCTTAAATTATGTTCTTCTTCTTTTTTTGTTCTTGAAAGTCAATAATCCCGAGTCAACATAAAAAAAAAGAAGAAAAAAGATGAATTGTTGAATTTATTGAATTCAAATATTGAATTTAGGTCAAGTTTAATGTAAAGTATTGAAAGTGAAAGACAAAAACAAAATGATTATTGATACGAGGAATTTTCCACACTTCATTTCCCAGCACTCCCACTACATTTTTCATCACTTCTTCTACGTCACTCTCTTCATCACACACACTGATTTCCTCATTTAACATGGGAGAGTATGGGAGAGTATATGATACTATGTATCGCTGGAACTGGGTGAAATCAAAATTCAAGAAAGAGTACAGTTTTTGCTGAATGTGTATTTATGTATATTATCGGATTTCCATTGTAAAGCCGAAAAATTAGACTACTAAAAAAAACTAGACTACTATAAAATGGGAACCACCTGTACCTGTATTTTCTGAAGTGGGTGCTAGTAAGATAGTAGTCATGTATAATGTATATCTAGTTATATATAAACACAGATCTGACTAGGGAAAGTACAGTAAGTCACAAGTGCATTGTGGGATGTGGGATGTGGGATGATGCTTTCTGCAATTGCATTTTAGGAACGCTAGAGGGTGCAATATTCCCATATCAATAATGCCTTTATTGTGTTCATTTTCTTCCATTCTGCGTTGAAGAATGGCTCGTTTGTTTACTGTCTTGTCTGTTTAAAAAAATATTTAGTTATTTAAATTTGGTGAAACTGTACAGCACATGTTGTTACAGTAGTTTTATGTAAAACAAGAGACGAAAGTTTGAATACACCAAGAGTAAACATTGTTATTCCTCAGAAAAATAACCCATTCATGCTTTCACTTTATATCAGATAAAGTATGATGAAGCCGCAAAAGAACAGTTTGTTTACAATTTTAAACCCCTAGTATTTTAATGCAGGGCACTACAGTTCATTTACTCATTCATTCACTGCAACATTTCACATTGTTTAGACTTTAACTAACATCAATATATTTTATCAGGACTGTGGTAGCCAGAAGGTCCAGGGTTCAAATCCCACCTCTGCCAAGTTGCCACAGTTGGGTCCTTGAGCAAGGCCCTTATCCCACAACTGCTTGGATTGTAAAAAAAAAAAAAACTATATGAGTTGTAAGTTGCTTTGGATAAGGGCGTCTGCTAAATGCTGGAAATGTAAAAATGGAAATGTATGGAATTACTTACCATAAGAAATGTAATAAATTGTCATGTCATAATCATTAATTGTAAGTAAAAATATAATAATTGTGAACTCAGTTTCATGAACTGAGTCAGATAATGAGCAGGGTATAAATTAGAAACAAATCATTTTCAGAACTACAAACAATAATTCCGCATAATGAGTCATGTTCGTCATGGACACCACCATTTCAACTTAGCAACAAGATTAATTATGTTTTAGGTATCAAACCTATAAGCCACCACTGTAAGAGCTACACTGCTGAGCTCTAGTTTTGATTATAAACCTCTATAATGCTATTTCGAACACATCTCTGACTTTGTTTCTGCTTCAACTTTTTTCGAGCATCATTATTGAGTTGAGGTTAGGAGAATGAAAATACTGTGATATTACAACACCACTGTCTTCAGTGCCAAATATCTCTCATACAGCTGTGAGGTGTGTTTCTTGGGTTCAACCCTTTACTTTTTAAAATGGCCAAAACCTCGCATGCATGACCGAACTTTAATGCTCTTAGGGAGAAATAACGCTAATATAACCCCAATTCCAAAGTTGGGACGTTGTGCAAAACAGAATACGATGATCTGCAAATCATTTTCAAACCATATTCAATTGAATGCATACTTTGCATGAAACTTTTCCTAAATTCAATACGTTCCAAAACAGGGCAACAAAAGACTAGTTGTTGAGGAATGCTCAAAAACACAGGAGAGTGTCATGATTGGGTTTAAAGGGAGCATCCCCGAAAGGCTCGATCATTCACAAGCAAAGATGCATGAGCAAAAAGTCTAGCAGTTTAAGCACAACGTTTCTTATTGTGCAATTGCAAAGAATTTAGGGATTTCATCATCTACAGTCCATAATATCATCTAAATCTCTACAAGTAAGTGGCGAGTCTGAAAACCATGACTGAATTCCCTTGACCTTCGATCCCTCACTGCATTAAAAACCGACATCATTCTGTAATGGATATTACCACACGGGCTCAGGAAAACCAGCCCCTAAGGAAAACCTAAACTATGGTAACTCACTAACAAAATATTCACAGCTTAACTACCAGGAAACGTTGTATCGGAGTAAACTGTAACCTTCATGGAGACAGAAGTATCCTCAAGTATCTCAACTCCCGAGACTAACTTTCGAATAAATCCCCTGTTGTCCACCATGTAGTGGCCTGTTCCACACAGCATTGCCTGGTAAGTAGCTCATCTCACTCTGATGGCCTTGGCAGTGATGGACGTCTCATTGGGCTGTCCTGCCGAATGCCTGTTTCACCGCAGACGTCTGGTGGAAGGAGGTACGCCATAAATCCAAAGGCTAAGGCAAAACACGTGTTCATGCCAACGGTGCAGCAAAAGGATTGCCAACACCCTGCTAAATGCTAAACTAAAATCAAACTCATTTGACCAGTGTAATGTCATATTCTGGTTTAAAGTGGAAGTTGAAGTGATGGTGGTGATGGTGAAAGTTAATAAGAATATGTACGTGAGGAAGTTTGTGTGAGTCTGTGTCTGTGAGCGTATGCAGCTCATACTGCCTTAATTACAGATTGGCCTTAGGGGCCAGCTTAGGGACATGAGAGGAAAAACTAAATTCTGCAGCAATGGCCAGAAGCCTCCTGTATGATGATTAAATACACTGGGCTAAACTGAATTCAACTCAAGCCAGAATGTATGAGATGAGTTTGACTGTTTCTGCCTTTCCCAGTTTCCATGAATGTCAATTTCCCAGGGTCAAGATTCGAAGCGGGCATCTCAGAGCTGTGATACGGCAGTGCTAACCACTGCATCAGCATGCTGGCGATAACTGCCTTACAGGACGACTGGTTGCAGTTGGAGGTAAGATTAATGCGGCCAAGTACAGCCATATCCTGAAAGAAAACCTCTTCCAGAGTGCTCAGGACTTTAGATTGGGCCGAAGGTTCACCTTCCAACAAGACAATGACTCAGCTAAAATAACAAAGGGGTGGCTTCAGAAGAACTCTTTGACCATTCTTGACTGGCCCAGCCCTGACCTAAACCCAACTGAGCATCTCTGGGGAGACCTGAAAATGGCCGTCCACCAACGTTCACCATCCAACCTGACGGAACTGGAGAGGATCTGCAAGGAAGGATGGCGGAGAATCCCCAAATCAAGGTGTGAAAAACTTGACTCATACTAGCTCAAAAGGGAGCCTCTACTAATACTGAGCAAAGGGTCTGAATACTTATGACCATGTGATACAACAATTTCCACGTCTGTTTTTTTTCTGTCAAGATGGGATGCTGAGTGTCCATTAATGAAAAATAAAAGGAACTTTTTTGATTTTAGCACATGGCTGCAATGGAACAAAGAGTGATAAGAAGGAAAGTATGAACTAAACTGTGATCATAGGCATTTTATGTATATTATATTACATTACTATATAATCATATAATTGTGTTTTATTTCAGTCAACAGATGCTATTTCAGAATCTCTCTCATTCTTAGTGCCAACAAAAAAAAGTAAACCAATATGGGTCGTCATATATGTATATTTGTTTTATTTGATGACTTTTGCTTTTATTTCTCTGTCACACACAATCAAACTACCACATGACTGCACTGTGACTTCTGGGAGGTTAGGCCTCTAAGAAGCCAGCACATTTTTTTGGTACTGCATACAAGTGTCCTGTATTTTCTGAATGTATTTTATAAAATAGACAAACACACACACACACACACACACACACACACACACACACACACACACACACACACACACACACACACACACACACTAAACTGCTGCTATACCTACCTATAGTTTACACTGCTTATATTGAACAATGGACATATCTGCACCTTTCTGCACTGTTATTTTGTATTTATTGTTTATTGTTATGTATAGTGTTCTTTGTTTCTGCATTTATTGTTTATTGTCCTGTATTGCACATGCTGCACACGTGCACTGTATGTTGTGAAGTTTACTGTTTTATGTAGCACAATTGGTCCTGGAGGAACGTTAAGTCGTTTCACTGTATACTGCTAAAACAATTGTATATGCAGTCTAATAAGTCTAATAAGGAGGCTCAAGGTTTTTGCAGAATATTATAGCTGCGTCTAATATGAGTATTTTGAAAAATAAGTACTCAGTGAGTAGGACCAGATGCTGAAAATGCCAGCGTCTTAGGCTTTCAATTCAAATCCTATTTGAGCTATTACAATTTACCCACAGCCACTGGGGGTGCACAGGGTGTTCTTCGTGTCAGTCTGACACTAAGCCTGAATAAATGGGGAACGATGGTCAGGAAGGGCACCTGACACAAAACCTGTTCCAAATCTAATATGCGGATCAGGTTGTTCTGTTGTGATGACCCCTAACAGGAGCAGCCAACGGAATAACAACATCAACATGTCAACACTGCAACTTTGCTATCCATTATATCCCTTTAAATCCGACTTCATCTCCTAATCTTGCTGCTTAACTTTGTTTCTCTTGTATATGTGAGCGCTTGATGACTTGTTTATGTGGACAAAGTGTGTGAAAGGAAGGCAGAGTGCAAAAAAGTACACAGACTGTCATCATACTGACACGAAGCTAAAGAAAGAACGCGAGAGAGAAAATGCCTAGGACTCGTGCGGTTTGTTCTTATGGTTTGCTTCAATTTGAATGTTGTTTCCGCACTTGATTAATCATGGCTGACAAGAGGTCAATGTTGTTTCATGTAAACACAGCATGATCGAGCGATACGGCTCATTTGTAAAGAAAATGGTGAATTCGAGGCAATTTCACTGTGGCTTTTTTGTAAAGAGCACATGTATTTACAAGCCCCAGAATGAGCACAGCAGGGTGATGCAGGTTTCCCATAATGTTTACGCTTGATCCTTGAATAGGATTAATGCTGAGGGGGTAAAAACAGGAAATCATGCTCTGATTACAGAACACCAAGCATTGACCATTTGATGGAAATGCAAGCACTGATTAGTTGAACTGAAGCATTTAATCCATAGCTTGTAGTCCTGATGGCTAAACCTTGCAAGCTAAATAAGCATTTATCTTTTCAGTCCAACCACAATCTGTGATTATGTAGTTCAGAACAAACACAGGTTAAGATATTAATATCTAGGATATGAAAATGTTCTGGCCAAAATGTGGTAGGAATCCAGATGTTCAAGTATGTTCTAAACGCTCCTTACAGATGAATTTGCATCCCAAATTCTCGGGAACCTGACACTCGGTATCTAATAATATTCACATTGATTGTAACTTTAGAGCTACAGAAGAGCCGTTCCTGTTCAATCTGAAATGCTGTATTCTTTTCTCACTTATGTCCTTTGGGAGTATTTCTTTTTAATTGGGACATTGTGACTTTCAGGCTGTACTAACAAATACTAAGTGGCAGTATAAAAGTAGCCATCTACTGTTTTGTATACAGCTTGTTTTTATGTTTAAGGTGATATAATGACCCAGTTCTGTGTAACAGACATTGATCACAGTGTAGTAAGAGTAGTGTATCCTGTTACTAGATAAATTGGATTATGCGCTGTGGCTTTCATCTGTGGTTTAAAAAATACAGATTTATTTTTATTCTGTATAGCCCAGACTAGGAAAAGAATAATGAAGACGTCACAGCAGCAGGAACCCAGTATGATTTCTAATGAAAGTACTTGCTAAAATACCTTGTGTACATTTCTGTAATGTACACACATTATCATAAAGTATTAAATGATACCATGACAGAAAAATAACGTGGATTGGGAGCTAAAAAAAAACAGAGCGAGAAAGAGCAATATGTATTACAAAGACACAAGTCAGATTCCATTTGGAAACTTGGCCAGTACTGAGAGAAAGAAACTAAGAGAAGGAGGAAGTAGTTAAATCATACAATGTCAGCATGATTTTATTTTAAATTATTGGTAATATTAGAATAACATCTATTATTCTGGGTTGAGACTTAAGCTGGAGCGATGGAGTATATTCATTTATGGTAACTGCCTACATATGGCAGAGCTTTCATTATTTTAGTCATCCAGAGACAAATTCTGTTTTAAAGGTTCTGCTTAAAAGGAAGGCATTGAATGGAAGATAGTAGAACAATTCATTCGAGGATTGGAAATACAACTCCAAATCAAAGTGGAACAGAATGGAAAATAAAAACAACAGTGCTTCTATTGTTGATTTACTTTTAATAACTTTTATTTCATTGCAGACAGTATAAACCCAATATATTTCATGTTTTGTCTGGTCAGCTTTGGGGTTGGACTTGGCAACAGACATCTCTCGAATGCAGCTTTGGCCACAGGTTATAGGAGCTGTCCAGCCACATTTTGGGAGGGGCCATTTTTCTATTTGACAGGTACTGTCTGTGTGTGCATTTAATTTGATACACCTGCAAATTTAGCTTCTTCCTTCACACTCTTGCCTTTAATCACACCCAAATGCAAAAACTCATTTATGCCAATCATTAACATCTTCCCACATGTCAAATGAGTGCACTGTATCACCTGTCCTCAGTCCCTGAATCCCGCCACGCAATCCACAGGTATTTATAGCCTGATGGTCCTCGTGCACTGCCATCTGCAGGAGCCTGAAGTTACTACAACTTTAAACATATGCAACGTGACATTTCTTTTGGTCCAGGGCGTATATCATGTATTTTCGGTACATTATGTATTTCTACTATATACAAGGCCATGTAATACTAATATGTATCTAATGGGGACTGTCCAAAATCGGTAGGGAAAATAATCAGGGGGCAAGTAGTTGCAGTTGACAAGCCATTTTTTTTTTCAGTTCACAACCGGCTGCTTTAGTGTATATGGCTAGGTTGTAGGTATATTTCTCACAAACTCTGGTAAAATAAAGGATATATTTTGCTTACTGAATCTATCAATTAATTAATGCGTGTGGGATAATTATAGAGTGCATTTTTCAAGTCCACAATTCACTCACGCCAGTCAAATGATGGGTTGAATTAATAACTTAAATTATGCTTTTGTGTCTTTCGTTCTTTAAGTCGAGAAAATTCACTTTAAAAGGCCACATGGGGGCCCCCTCACCACGCCAGTATATATATATATATATATATATATACATGTACATATATATATATATATATATGACACAAAGTATTTATTACAATGTGTACAACTATAACCAACATTTTAACATTATTTCACTTTTAATAATACTGCAGTAACATATCATTTGTCTGCACTTTTCAACATGGAATTATAAAACTTAAATCAGTCAGTGCATTTGTATGTTACTTTAGTCCTTTAAAGCTAATCAAATCTGTAATTCCTCCTAATTTGTTTCAGTATCAGGTAATCAGATATTGCCACCAAGGAGACAAGGCAGTCAGGGGAATACCACAACTAATTGAACTTTTGTTGCTCAAACTTTTACGTTGTTTACAGTATTGTCTTAAAACACTTTATCAATTGTACTTGGGTTTTTGACAAATGATCTATAATGGTATTGTATTACAATTCTTTTTGTTGTTGTTGCTGTTGTTGTTATGTAAGAATAATCATTATTATTACAGTTTTTCTCAGTGTCTTTTGTGCATTTCTCAATTCCCCATTAACATTTGCACAACAGTAAGTGCATTTCTCAAATCAGTTAGGACTTAACACAGTTTAGTTAATAACCCGCAAAAGCGTGTACTTGGCTCAGAATGGATAGTTCATTCCTCGAAAGCAAGGATTAATATCAACGAAAGTGTCAGTGTCATTAAAATAAAAAATCCTGACACCGTTGTCTATGAACAAGACAGTCAAATGGCTTGTAAGGTTAACCTAACAGTTATGAGAATTTAAATTCTGATCGGAGAAAGGCACCAAAGCTGTGATTAATTTTGAGGACGTAAATTGTCTCACATAGCACGGTGATGCTTACATTACATACTTATCTGATATGAATGAGTCTCATATAAGCACACAAGAGCCTAGCTCCAACTATCACAAGGGGAAGAATTAAATATATTGCACTCCATAAAGTGGGAAAAAATGTTTTAAAAAATATTTTTGAAATCTTTAAACTTGCATATAATTTCATTTTCATATCATGAAAGTAATACGGTCTATAATATGAATGAGGTAATGATGTAAACTAAGGATGAAGCATGGATATGGAAAAAGAGTGGCCGAGTTCTTGCTGAAAGTTGTTATTATATATGAAATTATTCTTGTAAACTACAGGCCAAAGTCTTACTGTAAAGTGCTTTAATTTCACATTTTAAATCAATTCTAATTACTGTAAAGCTCCGATTGCTGTATGTTATTTCCCATTCTTATTTGATTGACATAGACAGATTAAAGGGTGTGTTGAATCAGCAAAGCTTAAAATCCAGCAAAATCTAATATGTACTGCCTGACAGACGAGCAGCACTTTTAAAAATACAGTGAAACCGAGCTTCACACATGCTTCTAAGGACACTCTCTCTCTCCCTCTCGCTCCTTCTCTCTCTCTCTCTCTCTCTCTCTCTCTCTCTCTCACACACACACACACACACACACACACACACACACACACACAGTCGCGATCTAAAGTCAGGAAGTAAGTGCGTACGCGTAAAAGCGCATTGTCCCGCAGCTCTACACGCTGTGTCCTCATGGATCTTACGCGGTGAGACAGCGCTTTGTTTACTTCTATTCTAAAACTACTTTGTTTTTCCACGTTAAATTCTTTCTGTTTTCATCTCAAAAGCTAGATTGCCTGAATTAGAGCTTGAGTGCGGGTTGCGTTTTGCTTCTGATCCGTAGATTTGTTTTAGAACACCTGTGCTGAGGTTGAACCTTTTAGAGAACTGAATCAGCAGGGATTTGACTGGAAATACATTCTTTCTGATGGATTATTATAGATAAACAGATGTATTGTCATTATTTATACACGGTACAGTGGCAGCAGTGCGCGTGGAATATAGAGAGCTTAGGTTAGGATAGGATAGTGATGGCTCTAAATTAGTAGAGTTTAGTTTTATTTTCTGGTACTTTATTATTAACGTTTTTGGTCATGTGCTTGTGTTTAGTTTTTTGTCATGTTTCTTTGTTAAGCCCAGTTCTCTTCAAGGTTTTTTTCTTTATACATCTCAGGTCCTCAGTTCATCGTTGTTTTGAATTGCAAGCAGACTAAGTTTCGTGTTAAAAACCCTTAAGGGAATGAACACCAGCCTGATTTTGTTGTTTGTTTGTATAGCATTGCGCTGCCCGTGTTCCTTCTGTGTGTAAGCCCAGTGTGGGCACGAGTGCTCTCGCTGACAGACATGTACGGGACCCTGCAGTCGCCCAACTTTCCCGAGTCCTACCCCACAGATGTGGAGCTGCAGTGGAACATCAGCGTTCCTGACGGATATCAGATTCGTCTCTACTTCATGCAGTTTGACCTCGAGCCGTCGTACCTGTGCGAGTACGACTACGTAAAGGTGGGTGCTTCGGACGCCTGGCACAAGGCAGCGAAAATCCAGCAGGAGCCAGATAAAGGGGTTGCCAGTGTGCATTCGGAACTCGCTGGCATGTGTTTCACAGGGGTGTATTCAAATTCGAATGCCCTCGGTGGGTCTCATGCCAACCTTATTTCTGCCAACTATATTTCTGTGCAACAGACCTGCTACCCCTCACCATCCCAGCGTGTCTTGAAAAAAGTGAGCATGTGAGTGTGTGTATCTGTTAGACGTGCATGACCGGTCGTTCACTGACATGTAGTGTAAGCGCACAGTGGGAAGATATGATGTGTGTGTTAGTGAATCTGAAAGCCTGAGGAATGTCTGAGCGTGTACGCCCGTCTGTCCAGGTGTTCTCAGGAGCAGAAGAGCTGGCTGTGTTTTGTGGACGTGAGAACACGGACACAGAACGGGTTCCCGCCGGCGACGTCATCGTCTCCCCGGGGAACATGCTGAGTGTGGCATTTCGCTCGGACTTTTCGAACGAGGAGCGCTACTCTGGGTTTGAGGCGCACTACAGCGCAATGGGTAAACCCCTTACACTCCTACCCACATGTACTGTACACACTACAGAACCGAAAACTAAATGCACACCATGGAGCACAGGCGTGAATAAACAAAGCTGGCTGGCTGCACACAGCCGAGAGGGAATGAGTCCACCTATTAAACGCTTTCCATTTCACGAGGTTTCCGACACCTGCAAGTGCATAAGGTAGCAGCTGCTTATTTATGAAAATAATGCAAAGTAAAACAACAACACAAAAAACAGGACGACTTCAATAATATACTCACCAGACAAATTTAGTCGCCTGCGACTGAAACGAACCTGGTGAGGATTTCCTGCAGACTGGGGTTTTGGCGCTTGCAAATTCACCTACTTCCTTCACACACTTTGGCACGGACAGATAACATCTGCCTTGTGACCCATCTTCCGCCCGAGACACCCACCGCACTGTACCACCTCTTCTCAGTCTGTGAATCCCGTCACACCCTGCAGGCATTTATAGCTCGATCGTCCACGCGCAGCGCCATCTGTAGGAGCCTAGAGGTGCTACCACTTTAAACATGCAAGGTGGATGCAACCTTTTTGGCCTGGTATTACTATAAACATATTAACTAGCTAACTTTGTTTGATTCTAAGATATGCCGTCTAAGCCACTCAATGAGATCGGGTCACTCTTGGTCCTCCCAGGGTTTCTTCTTGATAACGGTTAAGGGATTCTTTCCTTGCCACTGTCACCATGGGTCGCTCAGTTTGGGATTTTAGAAGATATAATTGCAAAGCTGCTTCGGGACGTTGATATATTGTAAAAGGAACTATAGATGTAAGTTGGAAAATTGGACCCTCTGTTTATGGCCATGAGATCTGGAGTGAAATGACAGATTTTGATTTCCATTATGACCGATTATGTGACTGCGTTGATGTGCTTCAATGTCTGCGTTTTGCTTCTCTGTAGATATCGACGAGTGCAGTGACAAACTCGATGAAGATCTGGCTTGTGATCACTTGTGCCATAACTACATCGGTGGCTACTACTGCTCCTGTCGATATGGTCACCAGCTTCATTCAGACAACAGGACCTGTAAAGGTACAGCGTTCCTTTCAGGGGGCTCGCCTCGTGCACGTGGCGCAAGATCCGTCACTTCCTATTGGGAGGCTAAGAGCTGCTACAAAGCTACTAATAGCTACAAAGCGCTATTAGATTTATGATATATACACTGCTCCCAAAAATAGGGGATGTTTTATTGGGGATATGTCATTTTTAAATATCCTTTCATTTCCGTGAGCCTCTTAGATTCCAACTCCCATTCGTTCCCGTTTACACATCGTTCAGCAGCGACAACCATTACTATAAACTACGCAATAATTAATCAGGTAACATGAACTGCTCACAAAAACGTGTGGATGTTTCTAATTAAATATCCTATTCTAACGTGATTGTGATCATCTAGGCTGCCCCGGTTATATCATCAAGGTTGATGCCATTGAGGGAGTTTTGTCTTGCCACTGTTGCCCTAGGCTCAGTGCTAGGTACAGTTGCTTGGTGACGATGGTCCAGAAAAATCAGTCAAATCAGAATGAACCTGACCTGATTTAATGTCATAAACCGATGTTAAAAAAAATCCCAGAATGTCCTTAAATACACTGTTCACTAAAAGTAGGGGATATTTAATTGGGGATGTTGAAATGAAATTTTTGTGATGTTATTTGCCCCCTCCCCACTGCAACTGCAAATGCGGTTCTGTGAAACAAAGGGATTGTTTAGAGTAATCTTAAGGAGATAAGATGAGACCGAAGAAGGCAATTTGGTGTGAATGCATTCTGAGAAAGCATAAGTGTGTATTGAGTCGCTGACTGTAACTCAGTGGCTCATGAACAAAGATCTAAACATGACTCTATAGTGCACAACGATAAATGCATTTTGTTATTTTGTTGTTCTGCTTAAACTGAGTCGCTGGATTGCGTTTCTCTCCGTGATGGACTGCGTACCTGTTTTATGTCCACGCTTAGGCCCGGGCCAAAGTGACAGTATCTAATGACAAATATTTACATTTGAGCTGCCGCTGCTATCTCAGAGAGGCACGTGAACCCCACCTCCCACGCCAGCACCCTATTAGCGAAGAAGCAGCAAACGCCTGAAGGGCAGCAAAGAATTCAGCAAGTTTTGAGTAATGAACAGAAACCTAGGAGGTCTGAACTTTCTTTTGTTCGTTTGTTTTAGTGGTCGTCTTTAAAAGCTTGGGGATTAGAAAGAAGTGTAACGGGCACATCTAAAGTGGGACAATCTCAAGATGGATGAGGTGGATGATTAGCGGTTGTGGGAAGAACTGTTAAAGCATATGATGGAGGACACAGGACTGGACCTTTAAGTATTTGAGTCAGGCACGGTGGACTTGAAGCTTAACATAGCGACAAGCTTTTAGCTAAAAAGCATTGAAAGTGTGTGTGTGTGTGTGTGTGTGTGTGTGTGTGTGTGTGGGTTTCAGTGGAATGCAGTGACAGTGTGTACACGGAGCGTTCTGGGTTGATCACCAGTCCAGACTTTCCAAGGCCGTACCCTAAAAGCTCAGACTGTTTGTACCAGATCAAGCTGGAGGAGGGTTTTGCGGTCAGTCTGGATTTCGATGTCACCATATTTGACATAGAGGATCATCCAGATGTCCTGTGCCCCTATGATCACATCAAGGTGAGAGGCTGGATTTTATTCCTGAAATCGGATTCCTCGTAGCAGAAATAGCAGTTACCCCAATGTTAGTCGTTGCTTTTCCATTGACTATGTCAGGTTTTTTTTTTTTGCCTTGTGGGATCTGGCAACCCCCTGGAATTAAACATGTGGCGATCCATTTTAGACTTAATTATTTAGTTGTAGTGTGTACTCGCTCAGATTGCTGACAAAATCTGATTGCCTGCATTGATCGGACTGTTAGAAGTGCATGTAAACGCACTCTGTGATGGACTGGGTTTATCTCCGGTTGTGCCAAGTGAATTTCCAGATTTCCTACACTGACCATCATAAACTGGGGTTAAACAGGCTGCTTCGCTCGAGGGTTGGCATTGGTGACATCAAATAAAGTGTCAACCTTCAGGTCAAAAGTCCAGTAAATACAATGCTGGCTAGTGACTGTGCTTTATCGAGCTGCGTTTGTGTTACTAAGAGGAAAACAGTTTTTAGTTACATTTAGCCACTTATACATAGAGGCATCTGTGTGGGGGATCGAGATATCTTTCCTTAGTGTGCTCTGTGGAGAAAACGGTTATAACATAGTTGTCCCGATGTCACATCTGTGCAGATTAAGGCTGGTGAGAGAGTGTTCGGCCCGTTCTGTGGAGGTAAATCACCTGGCCGGATCCAGACAGACAGTAACACTGTGAGCGTCCTGTTTCACAGCGATAACTCCGGAGAGAACAAGGGCTGGAAGCTCAGCTACTCGTCCGCCGGTAAGAACTCAAGCTGCAACTGTGGGACGAACACGCGTCTTATTAAGAACGCTAACTCGTAAACGCTGTGTCCACAGGCAGTAAGTGCCCGGTTCCTCTGTTGCCTCCACATTCGCGTGCAGAGCCAGTACAGTCTCTGTACTTCTTAAAAGAGCACCTCAGTGTGACATGTGAGCCCGGTTACTCACTGCAAAAGGTATTCATTTAGACTAACTTTTTGTGGGCCCTCAGTACACACAGGCTCTGAATATGTACTCTGTCTTACTCTGTCTGGTTTTTCCTATCACTGTACTGCATAAGGATGGGGAGGAGTTTGATCATTACCAGATAGAGTGTCAAGCAGACGGAACGTGGAGCAGCAGTTTACCCATTTGTAGAAGTAAGAATTTTTTTTTTAAACCGGCGCGTTTACATTTAGCAGACGCCCTCATCCAGAGTCGTGCAATTCTACAATAGATCACCGGACAGACAGAGCCAGATTTGCACCAATATGAACGTCGAGGAGATTAAATGAGTCGCAAACGATTTCTCCTGTTTTCATTCACTTTGCATTTCATTTATTGGCCAAACAAAAAAAAAATAAAAAACTGTCAACACTTCCACACTGTTCACGAAACGAGAGGATTTCAAAATGAATATGAATTGTATCCCACAAGGACTGCCGGATAAGCTGATCCTGTCCATGACCCATCACTGCCAGTCTGTTTTGGCCCTCTTGGGTGACCATACGCCCTACTGAACACAGCGTGGGGACACCCTGGCCCAGTTTGACCTGCTTGTGTTGAATTCACCCCCATGACTACATCATACAGGATCTTTTGCACGCCTCCCTAAAGCTTTGGCACAGTACTGTAGGTGTTGCACAATATCAGTATCTGGGTTGTTCATAATGAAGAGCTATCTCGTTTAGTTCTGTAAACATCGGTAAGGGCGAAATTATTGAGACGTGTCTGCACTGACTGTCTCCACTCGTTCACTCACTCAGTCTCTGTTTTTCCTCCCCTTCCCTCTTCCCTTCTGTCATCTCTTTTTGTCTCGGTTCTCATTTCTCTCCGCTGCCCAACAGAGAAGGAATATCAAAGGAGTCGTCATTTTCTGGGCTGAGCATGATGTCACAATTTGAATCCCCACATTAAAAATGAAAACACAGTCAATTGCAACGGTGGTAGCTCGTTAATTCTCGTCGGGGATTCGTTTCAGAACCGGAAGCACATTTTTTCCCATTAGGAATAATGTCAGTCGAATTAAAGCGTTCCAAAGCCCATGAAATTCCATCGTGTGTAACTTATTCGTTATATTAACGGAGTTGTGTTGTACAGGAGCTGCCTGATTTACGAAGGGGAAATGTTCTAACAAATCCATCGTGGGTTAAATAGATCAAAAACTGATGAGTTTAATATAATCCATACTGTATCGTAGAGGAGCCTCTTATACACGAACAGTTCCATTAACCTACAGACTCGGCTGGTCTCCACAATCAGTCCATCTAACACGAGACCGAGACGAGACAGAGACCATACATTTATGACCAGTCTTGAGTACAATAACACTAGAAACGGGACAGAGAAGCGAATTCGACGAGTTCCGAGGTACCTTAAACTCATCGGTTCACGGTCAGTTGAACTTATTATGGATTTATTTGAGCACAGAATACAACTCCAGTAATGCCTAGAATGCCTTATACAGGGTGGATTTTCTGGGAGCCAGGACCGGATTGATTTATTTTACATTGTTCCTTACGGAAAAAAACTTTGCTTTGGACTTGGCGTTTTCGCTTCTCGACAAGCCTTCTGGAACGAACGAACAGCTAGAACCGAGAAGGTACCACTGCCATTTATTTGCTTTGCAGGGGGCCCTGTTAGCTTTATCAAGCTTTATTCATTTTTACACTTCAGAAATAAACAAATCAATAAAAAAAAAAAAATCGAGTCGTCGCCTCAGTATCGCGAATCGAACCGTGAGTAGAGTGTATCGTCACACCCGTATTAGTGAGTACGTTCGTATTTTATAATCCTGTATTCCCATTAGTCAATGGCACGTGCTGAGTTTCTTATCTATAGCACGTACTCGGACAAGAAAACGCACACGTTCACAAAATGCGATGGAGAATGACTCTGGCTCCCTCTGCTGAGCAGTGAATAGTGTTCCGCTCTGTTCCATCAGGTGGTGAATGTGATTGCTACACATTCCTAAATTCCTCCACCCTCTCCAGTTCACTTAAACAGTCTAGCTATCGCGCGCAGAACATACACAGAACAGATATCCTTACTGTTGGCACCCGGGGGTGGCAGACCGCAGGTTGATGTGCTTTCCGTGGACGGAGGCTTCGTTTGAACAGACGAACGCAGCAGGTATGGGTCTGGGATCCAGTGATTTAGACCATAAGCCAATCCCGCCAGCAACCATGTGATCATGGTGATCTGCCGATCCACCGAATGGCCCTGCGTTGAAATTAAGAGCAGGATCAATTCTGCCAATCCGAACATCTCTTTGATGTAATTTCGAATCAGCTTGAATTGAATCATTCTTTCATTGATTCAGTCAATCTTAACAGAAGTCATTAAATTGCTCATGACCATAGCCCTCTTTCTCTTTCATCAGCAGTGGACTGTGGTCCTGTCGATGCATCGTCTGGAGAGGTGCTGTATAACAGCTCCAGTAACAGTACTACGTTCGGCTCGAGGATCCTGTACGGCTGCACAAGCTCCCCCGGAGACCACAGTGGGCCCCTCGCCAGCGTTATGAAATGATGTCATCTGTGTGGATCTTGTTTCTTATGAACCCACTGACACTCTTCTTTTGCTCTTTGCCTAATCCAGGCTCGTACGTCTGTGATCAGAGCGGGCTGTGGATCAAAGAGGACGGGACCCCTCTAACGACGTGCCAGTCAGGTAGACCTGTGACTTTTAGGCAGCCTTAGTAAGGATGTATGTAGCCGTTTCTGGAATCACATGGCCGGCGCTTTGTATTTTTGTATATTGAAGTTGTGTTGTGAGGTAATAACCTCCCTCCCCTCCTTCGGGATCACTGAGCATAGAACCTACAGTGACTCTTTTTGTGGGACTAACTGTCCCATCTCATCCCATGCCATTCCTTTCTCTATTATATTCAATCATTAATCCGTTGCTTTAGTTCTTATTCCCTAATTTCTTATACTCTATATTGTGTTGCACTTTTGGATCATTGGAACTCCACGATTCCTAGAACAGCGAACTGGAAATGGCTTCAAGTTAGGGAATGCCTTGTATCCTGTAGTGCACATTCCGTCCCTCAAGCAAACATCACCTTCCCAGGACCAGAGGTGCTCAGTTGGTAAAGTTAGGAACCCCCGCTGGTTTGTAAGAGTTACCGTGGCATTTCAAACCAGGTGCCAGAGTGTGATCCTGGTGAGGGTTCTCTGAGTTTGAGTTCCTGTCCTGTTAATGCCATGTGTTATTGAAGGTGGATTGACTCCGATTGTGACTCGTTCATCTCTAACAGATCATGAGAATTCCACAAAGAAACCTACAGAAGCCAAAAAACCAAGCCCAACAGCTAGTGCCCAACCTGGTAAGCTCCCATTTGGAAGCCTTTTATTGGAACGTCGCGGTTGGAAGATCAGAAGGTTGGAAGAGTTGGTGTGTATTTGCATCTGTGTGTGTGTTTGTGTTTTTGCTTGTGAGCGTGCGGCGAGGAGTCCCAGCCCTTCCCATCCCAGCAGAAGCGGATCGTCGGTGGACGCACGGCATTTCCGGGCCTTTTTCCCTGGCAAGTCCTGCTGCACGTGGAAGACGTATCCCGCGTTCCTGCGGGTCACTGGTATGGTAGCGGGGCGCTCCTGTCTCCATCGTGGGTGCTCACAGCTGCCCACGTGCTCCGCACTCCACGCAGGGACCTGTCGGTCGTGCCCGTGGCCCCCGAGCACGTGCGCGCCACCCTGGGGATCACGGACATCAGGGACAGCTCGCTGGCGGTGAACCGCTCGGTGGACAGGCTCATCCTCCATCGAGACTTTGACCCTCGGAACTACGATAATGACATCGCGCTGGTCAGGCTCAGTCAAGAGGTGGCGCTGAACAAGCTGGTGAGGCCCGTCTGCCTGCCTCCAGCGCGGGCGAAAGGACAGGCTTCGTCTCCCTTGCCCAACACGCTCGGGGTGGTCGCTGGCTGGGGGATCAGCATGGCCAATGCCTCTGCCTCTGCCTCCGATCTCGGGGTTGTATCGGAGGTGCTGCAGTACGTCAAGCTGCCCGTCGTAGCGCAGGAGGAGTGTAAAGCCAGCTACACCTCGCGCTCCGCAAACTACAACATCACCGACAACATGTTCTGTGCCGGCTTTTACGAAGGAGGACGCGATACCTGTTTAGGGGACAGCGGGGGGGCATTCGTCATCAAGGACTCCCACAGTGGCAGATGGGTAGTGCAGGGGCTAGTGTCTTGGGGAGGGCCAGAAGAGTGTGGAAGCCGACAAGTTTACGGAGTGTACACTCGAGTAGCAAACTACGCAAACTGGCTACGCACAACCATGGATACAGAGTGCTGGCCGTAAGAGTTTAAGGAGTTCTGGGTTTGCCTTCCTCTCGTGGTGCATCTTCATTCAGGCCGTCCTGTTTGTCGTTTTGGAGATATTATGGTGTTATTTGGTTGTCCCATAAATACGTCAATAATATCCTCCAGTTTAATTGCCCACGTGTATTGGAAGCGTCATATTCTGGCTCTGTCTTGTTTCGAGCAGATTCCCATTTCAGGTTAACATTAAATCGCTTACCAGATGCTCCAGTGACTGAATCTGGCCGCCAGTACACGTGCAACTGCATCCACTGGCCCAAATATGGCCCAAACGCAAACCAGGAACAATTGTTACCCGTATTGGATTACATGCAGAACAGAGGCTGAAGGCTGAGGTGGATCTTTATTGCGGCTGGCCGAATTTTACCCTTAGTACGTTTCCATAACCACACCACAAGTGCCTTATCTGGGCCATATTTGGGTCACGTCCAGCCATGGTAGTGCATTATGGGTACACCAAAAGTGATAAAACTAAAAGACAAACAAAACCGTTTTGTTAGCAGTATATCTACGAAAGTATTTCCCAAGAGCTTGGCAGCAAGAGCATCTGTCCATGTGCTCTGAGTTCAGTACCTCACCCACCGTGTGGTCGAAATATCCCCAAACTCCAGCAGCACTGCTGTGTCTGAGCCGCTCGTACCACTGCGGCACACACTAACGTTAACAAAGCCATGTCAGTGTCTCTGCCCAGACCGATCCAGCCCCAAACAGTACCTGTTCATGTCAGGATTTATGTATAGTTTGTTATCATAGAGTTGTAAGTTTCGTTCAGTTTTTTTTTTTTTTTTTTTAACTCCAGCTATATGAATTGTCGGTTAAAAACATAAGAATTTATTACCTCTTTAGTACATTTGCTAATTTTATTACCACGTGTTATGAATTCAGTATTGACCCAATGGTTTAAACGTTCATCTTTCTTTTTACTGTCCATTGTAATAATTACTTTTCCTAAATATTTGTTATTTATTCTCATATTCTGCACCTGAATATACTACAGCCCATTCAATAAAAATCCACCCACCATATTTTGCAGCAGGCCATTTTTTCAGAAGAACACCAGTCTCTGCAGTGCCAACCGGTTGCGTCTGGAGGACGGGACGCGAAAAGCGAGGCTGACCGTAACCCCGTAATAGTGCAAGCCAACAAAACAAAAAAGACCAGGCAGGTAAATGGTTTAATCGGATTTAATGTAAAGGCAGAGCTCTGCCTTCGGTCGAATGAAAACAGCGTGTGGCGAGTTGAGGCTGTTGAGGTTTGTATGAAGTGCCGTATCATTTTTGCCCGGGTGCTCAGCCTCAGAATACAAAACGACTTCTAGAAAGGTTACGGTACGTTAGTAAAGATTACGCAGCTCGGGATGCCAGAGACCTCAGATCCTCATGGGTATATACGAGGGCAAGATACTTCGAGTGCAGCCTTAAGAGGAGAAGAACCCATAAAGTGAAAGGACTCTTAACTGGGGATGTTTGTAAGAGCTTCGGAAGGAGAATAACCGCATGTTCTAATGCAGAATGATTCCTGTGGAACAAGGAAAGCAAGACTATTAACACCAGCACTGTTTATACAGATTACAAAGATGAGCCCCAAACATTCCAAGCACTCGCCGGTCGGATAACGAGCGTGTCGCGATTACGTACGTCGAGGGCTGCTCACAATAAAAATAGGGGATGCACCCAAATGAATTCTCCCATTATGAAATGAGCGCATAAGAGGGAAGGCAAATACCGGAGAGCATTCTGTAACGACCATCAAATCAACGTCCATTCATTGTAATGGCCTTTATACTCTGGACCTTACGGCCATGAGCAGCCAATCAACGCGGTCACATCAACAGCTGCGAATCCACAAGCCGAGCCGGGAGATTAAGAGGGAAAATCCGTCGTTTGTACATCTGTGTGTGTGTAACTGCCTTATTGGTTGTGTCCTCGTTGTGTAGCTCACATTTGGATGCGTTTAGAGACATGTGACTTGCGTGGATGACTCTTCTTATTTGGACCAAGCTATAAATGGTGTTTAGAATTCTATGTACCTGTCCTATTGTAAGTAGTACTTATGTGTAACACCCCCCCCCCAATTACTTGTATATTCTCTATAGAACAAGAGAAGAGAAAAATTCTTTAACAAGGGTCAAAACTATGGCCAGACGAGTGGTAAGAATGTTCCAGAAATGTTCAGAGGCGGGACAAACCACGAATCAGTGGCAGGGTGTTGAGCATGAGGGAGACAAAGGTGATCTCAGCTCGTCTTAATAAACTTCTGAAGTTCCTCATCTGTGTTCACTAGGCCACGTGTTAAAGAAAACCTGTGTTCATATGTGACTCTAGTCTAGAGCAGATGTGTACCTTTGTGTAGCTGAAGTTGGAGCCTATCCTCTGGTATTCGGTAGGCGCCCCACCCCAATTCGATCGATTGGGACCGTGACTCTTTGTCTTGGCAACTCGACCACTTTCCTGTGACAGAGACATTTTGCAAATGGCATGAATTCTCCTGCTCAGCCTCCAGGTGGTGCTACAGCTCAGCGCTTTTTAATATTTTTTTTTTTCATTGACTTCACAAAGAGGGACATGTCTACAGGAGTTTCATTCAAACGCATCACATTTAGTTCTCATCAATTCATCTCATTCATTTCTCAGCCTCGCATCCCGCACCTCTGCTTGTTGCTCTTGGGCTCCATGTTGCTAATGGATAAGCGGTCCAGTGGGGTGTTGGACCCCGGGAAGCTCCCCTTTCTCCTGGTCTCATTGACCTCGTTCTGTAGACGGAGCAACCGGTCCATAAAAAGCAATTTATTGCTGACAGATCTTAAGGTTTTCTTTGCCACAGGCCCACGCTGACCACCACGGCTGTCCAGTACAGTAGATTTGACATACTGGAAATGCGAATCAACGCAAAGACAGGGAAGTTAGATGACATATGGAGGGATAAGAGTACAACAAATGTGTGTGTGTGTGATTCATTTAAAGAGTTGCCAGGTATAGGAAACATGAGTGTGCCAGCAAAGCATTTCATGTTTATACTCAGCTCAAGGGAAGCGTGTAAAATGAACATTCTGTTAGTTTTGTTTGTGTGTGTGTGTGTGTGTGTGTGAGAGAGACTTCATTTCACCTCCAGTTTGTCCTGAGTTAAGTGCTGACTTTCGACAGTGCAGTGGAACAAGGTCATCGTCACCAGACAGGTAAGCAGCACACAACTACAGCCCAGCATCTACAAATACAACACAACCTCATACACTGTACACTTCATTTTCCTTAC